>JAMQGT020010205.1:0-18489 GCA_024447675.2 Pterophyllum scalare | reverse complement strand
GTGTTATGTAATTGTACCTCGTTCAGTTACGTATTGCTCATACACCATGAGGAAACGGTCACATGCCAAACCATTCAGACCTCGGCTGGAGAACCCACATGCAGCCAGAAGGTTTCCGTGAACATCAAAGTCTGACAGGCTGCCAGAAAATGCATCAAACTCATGCTCCATCTTGAAGGTACGCAAGTCCCGAAGCGTCACCTGTTTTTAAACAGAGGGTCAGTATGAGTGTGATGTAGCTCAGACACCCATTTTCTTCAAATTGATATGATCAGGTCCTTCTTACTTTGCCAGAGGTATGGCCACAGAAGAAGAAACGATTGGTATGACGCATTATTGCCACTCCAGGTACCTCAACAGTGAACTGGAATGAAAAACAAGAGAGCAGACAGTCAAGCACTCACTCTGAAGTCAGTTCTATAACGTGGCCCAGTGGCATATGCAAAGATGGCTGTGGATTTTGATAAATGTAATCCACGTGTCTTACTTTTTGAGTTTCCTGAACTGTATTCAAGTCAACTTCAACCACATAGTTTTGCAGTCCACCCATGAGCAGTGTGTTGTTATCAGCCATGAGGAGACTGTGCATATCAGCTCCTTCCTCCATCCTGCAAAGCACCAATAATGACCATTAATTCAATAAAGCTTCACAGCTACAGGTCCTCTACAATCCGTATGAGTACAGGGATAAACTGTTGATATATTAAAGGGGAAAAAGGATCCCTGCAGTAACACTATAATAACATAGGTAGGTTTCATAATAATTTCTACTAAAGGTTTTTTATCAGCTCCTTTCTCCATCCTGTGAAGGACACAGTCATAAACTACTGACCAATAATTCAATAAGTTGATAAATAAATTCACAGCTATAGGTCGCCTATGATCAACATCGGCACAAAAACAGGCCAGGTGACATACTGAAGTAAAAACACAGTTCCCTACATAAGACAGGAAGCATTCACAATAATTTCTACTAACAGTTTTTCTTCTGTATTTTTGCACAAAACCTCACCAGGACACTTAATGCTGCTTTTTTCCCTTTAGTTTGTCACCAGTATTTTGTACAACTTACGGATAATCAAACATGACGAGGCCTCCACGAGTGTAACATTTGAGGTTGCTTTTAGTAAGGAACAGCACGCCTGTCTCCAAACTCTGAATGTGTCGGACATCATCAGTTGTGTGCACTTGGAAAGAAGAGTAGCGAGCCATTGTAGGTCCAAAGAACGATGTTACGTGACCCTGAAGAAAACACAAAAAGGAATATTACAGAATGCAACAGTTTAGGTGATTGCAGAAGAAGTAATCTCTACTCCAACATAATTATGGCTCTCACTCTGTGGTTTCCCATCCAGAGCATTTCTTCCTGCAGGTCAAAATGTGTTGCAGTGACTGGGATGCCAACTTCTGAAACTACACTGTGCAGCTCAGAAAAGATCCCCTCCATCAGGTGCACAGGCTCGGGAACAGTCACAGCCAGTCCCTCCGGATCCAGCTCCACGCCCTGTAGTAGGTTTGGGTTCAGGTGTGGGTCCATGGAGGGCTCCAGGCCTGCGTCCAAAGTCCCATGAAGGCTGGATGAGTATTCACCCATCCCAGGGTCGAGACTATCAAAGTTCATCATGGGTTCAGTTACATCAACCTAAAGAGGAACAGCAACATCTGTTAATAGTAACACTTGTAGATTTAATCGTAAGTACTTGAAATGAAGCCAACTGCATTTCTTCAGTTCTAAAAAAACCTGATAAGAGTACCAGGTATTTAACATCTACTGGGGTTGGAGGTGGTATTTGGAGTCACAGACCCTCCCTGTCGTCATGTAAGTTATTAGGGTCACATTAAGATGTGAGTGGGGGGCTGAATTGGGACCAGTTTTTGTCTGAGGGTGTCGCTGGGTCTGAAGAGCACTGGGAATGTGCTTGGGGAACTTAGGGAAGATTATTCTATTCTTGTTTTCCACGTTTCTTCTTTGACGTAACAAACGCTCAATCATGTTTTTAGAGCTGAAAAAACATTTCGGATGATGGGTTAAACATCTTCATGAACCTCAGAAGAAGTCCAGTCACCCCAAACTTAAGCGTTGAAGACTACAATTACCTGAATGACTGAGAACCTGCACAGACATCCTGCAGCTTTGATGATAGCTTTGGCTGACAAATGCTAAGCAAACCAGGACCAGAGCCCAAAAGAAAACACTCAAGATATTTATTTCTAAAACATACACAGGGAGGATAAGCTTAAAAAAAAACACTCACAACAGCAGTGTCTAATTTAGCCGTATATGAAATCTGGGCGGTTTGTTTCCTATATCTAAATGAGCTAATGTTAGCATCGTTGCGGCTAACCTGAGGTCCTCAAGCTAACATGTACAACACTCGTAATACTACACAGTGTCGCCCATTTCTTTGAAATTTAAAAAATATATATATACTGATTTAAAGTCCTCACGTACCTAAGCCTGAAATGCTTCACTGCACAGGAGTCCATGCCCACACTTCACTCACAACAACAAACACACGTAGACTGGAAAACATTTCCGGGGCACCTGTGATGCATTTAAAAGCAACCCTGGAACTTCTGGTTATCCCAGACTCATATTAGGTCTGTTCATTCAATCTTCAACTTTTAATGTTGTCATTTAGCTTTGATAGGTAGATTTATCCGTTCATTGACTAAAACTAAAATTGACTGACAAAATGATCTAGTAAATGATCTTCACAATTATAGCTCATAGTGACAAGAACACAAACAAATTATCTTCATAGTTCCCTTCGGAGTTGTTTTGAAATATCGCCTTTATTTGAAACTTGACGGCGCTGTTTATCTTTTTATGTATTACTAACGTGAATTGCTCCCTGGGCTTGGCTGAATCGCTAATCGAGCAATTCTCCAGCACCACGAGGTACGTAAAGGTACCATGAACTCCTCTGTGGCGTTCCTAAGTTTTAAAGGTTGCATCAAGGGTTAATTATGACATGGGGTTCAGGGGGGAAATGTAAAACTATGCAGGGTTTCTTTCCTCGCCTGCGAAGTGAAAATAAAAACTGTTTGTTTCTATATTTAGATTTTCATTTGTGTGACGACTTGGAAATTCGACATAGAGATCATGTGTAGGCATCAAATAGATAACCCCGAAAAGCACAGGCTGAAGGAAATGCCATAAGCAATTTTTTTTATCATAAGATTAAAAATAAATCACCAAATTAGCCAGCCATTGCATAACCCACTGTTGGAAACGTGAATATGACGTAATCAGTAAGTGTTCATCATATTCTGTTTATTGGAACATGGTGTCACGGTTAGGCTGTGGTGGCAAGCAGGGCTGGATCCCAATGTGGAACTCAAAAACAGCTTTATTGCTGAAACTTATTTGACAATGTCCAAAATAATAACGCCCCAAAACCAAGGTAAGACATTAAACCATATTGTGACACACTCGGAAACTCAAACAGACAATATATACACGCGGTAATGAGGCAGGAGGAAACAGCTGGGAAGGACAGGTGGTCTGAATGACACTAACGAGACAGGTGACGCAAAACCAACACAAAGTACACAGGACAATGGATCGTCAAAATAAAGCAGGAAGTAACAAAACATGATACAAACGCAGACCTGACAACGCGAGGACTAGCATACTGGGGAAAACAGACACGAGAGACCACACAACAAGGGTGGGACTCTAAGGGAAAACACTGGAGAACTAAACTCTAAAGCTGTGGGACCTCAAAATTATACATGATTAAACGGAAGCTTCAACACCACACACAAGGAAACAACGGGAAGTAAAACTAAACACAGAAAAGGGCCAAGCGCGGGGACAAAACTGACACAGGAGCGCAGACACGGGCAAACCAGGATAAAATACAATACTGTAACTAAAAGCAGAATACAAAAACTATAGCAAACCGAGAATCTAAACTGTAATAAAATTAAGAAACACAACCAGAGAGAACAAAAAACAGAACTCACCCAAAGAACTCTAAACCCTGGGCCACCAGCTCAGGACCATGACACAGGGTTGGTTTTAGTTTGGATTTAGGCATGAAAGCAGTTACACGCGCTTGTCCAGATAGCAAAAGATAATTGAAACTGAGTCAAATCAGTTTTGCACCCACGGTTAATATCAAAACAACGCTCACCTCCCTGAGAAATATGAACAGATTCCAGTGGTTCAACCGATATTAAAAACAGCAAATAATTAAGAATATTGTATTTCTCTATCTAAAGTCAGGACATTATATGTGGAAATTATATCATATTATTAAACACAGGCTCTTTCTAAGATGAAAAAACAAAAACAACTTCAAACACACGAGTTTATTTAATTTAAAGGTTAGTTAAAAAAATTCACTGATGATTAGCTTCCCAACATACATACTCCCTTGTTCATCTTTTCCACCTTTAAAAGCCGAAAGAAAAAGATTCACATGTGCAGACTGGAGGAGGTTGATGGAGACCGAAGTTCGACTCACACTATAAATTATATAAGTTAAATAAATAAATTAAATACAATTAAATAAATTATATAAATTAACTGAACTTATTTGTATCAAAGTACAGTAAGAGAATGAAACAAATTGATAAAAATGTGCTCCTCCAGTGGGTTTGGGGTCAGTTTACAGGAATATGATAGAATATGATTCCCCTTTTACACATCTTTAGTTTCACAGAAAGGTATTGTGTGTGTTTTTTTATTTAATTATTTATTTATTTGTAACACGTGGCAAGAAAGCGTACAGTAGAAAATTCAGAAACTGTCCCAAACACCCAATGTTTCATCTGCATGTGTCGATAAACTGTAGAATTACTATAATATGATCCATCTCTTTCAGCTTCTCAGCATTCAAATGATTTCATAAGAAAATCGTCAGCAAATGGATAATGGATTTAAATTTTCGCTGCAGTTGAACGTAACAAAGCAGAAAGATAAAGAAAGGTAAAGTAGGCTGTACCATTTGATAATAACAGTACAAACTGACCCATGGGGGAAAAAAAAGAAAGAAAGAAAAACCTGACGTTCTCTGAGTTCTCTGTGGGCTTTTCCTCCTGGACAAAACATGATATGAATTATACGCATACTGGATGGTTTTCCCACAACTTTTAAGTGATGATACAAGACGTTTATACTTTTATTGGCCACATCTCTGAATGGCTCTCAAACTTTTTCTGGCATGTCCCTCCCTCCTTCGGGCCAAATAAAAGTAAGGTTAGGTAAAATAAAGGCGTGCATGATCACATGAAGAAACTCTTGTTTATTTTCCCTGCATCAGAAGTTCATTCTATTTGGTTCCAGCTCATATTTTTTCCCTTGGTAGTGCCGCAGCGGGGTGTGAAAAAATAGCGCCTAGCTCCCGTGGTGTAACTGCGCAGCCGCAAACTAACCATGGTTTAAGTTGGAACTGATAAACGACGACTGGGACATACAGAAGTAGGAGTGTACATAATCCAGGGGTTTACACCGCAGTCCATGTTGACGTTATTGTGGGGGAAAGTCTGCCATGTGCACTGTGGTAACTTAAAAGCAGAGAGTGCGTGAAAAGGGTGATTAACAGGGACCCACAATTTTCCCATCGGATCCTCTGTCATTAATTTGACCTCGTTCCTGATTGTACAAAAACTGTATGTGTATATATAAATTTATCCTATCGGCTGAGAGTGAGCTGCCTCAACGACCAAATGATTAGATTTCAGTTGGAAATGTAGGGGCATTGTCAATTTATTCTGTTTTAATCTGAAATGAACTCTTTCTTTTAACTGACAAATGAATAAATAAAGAGATCTTCTACAAGATGTACAGTACAAGCGCAGCAAACCATTAGTATTTTTGCGCAGTGTCTGCTACGCGCGCGTCTGTTACCACAATTGAAATACTGAACACAAATGGGAAAGATAACGGAAGTATGACAACATCTTATGTCTTCCCTTAACTTTTTCTTTCTCCGCAAAACAACCATCCGCTGATATGATCTCATCTGGCGAGGAAGTGAGAGTAACCTTTATATTTCAGCCTGATAAGACACTTTGATTGGAACACGTTTAATTGATGTCTTTCCCCCCTTGTACTCTATCGCACATAGTAAGTGTAAAATGTGGTCATGGTGAGCGATTTCATATTACATCATAACCGCAATCCATTAAAGGGAAAACGTGGGTTTTGTAAGCCTGTGAATAACTTTGTTGCGAGCCTGGATTTTTTTTTCTTCCTTCCACTGTATTCACGGACAGTTGCTCAATATCATATGGCACATTTGGGCTCCTTAGTACCAAATGAGTATCATTAAATCCCCACAAGCCTACCTGGGTATTTTTGTTGACCATGTCCATCACTTCTGACCGCAGCGTACCCATCTTTTGATGGTCACAAAGCTCAAATAATCTCAAACTGGTTCTTACATTGAGTTCACTGCACTCAAATGACCTCCACAGCCACAAGATCTGAACCCAGCAGAGCACCTCTGGAATGTGGTGGAATGGGAGATTCTCGTCGTGGATGTGCAGCCAACAAATCTGCAGCAACTGTGTGATGATATCGTGTCAATATGGATCTAAATCTCCGACGAATGTTTCCAGGACCTTGTTGAATCTATGACATGAAGAATTAAGGCAGGGTTAAAGGGAAAAGGGGGTTCATTCTGGTACTAACAAGGTGTTCCTACCTGACCTTTGAGTGCAATTTTCCCATAGAGACTGACAGGGTTAATTGGTGTCCCTTTCGCTTGTAGCCTTATCACACACAGTTAACTGTGAAAGTGTGGTGACTAATTTCATATATTGTGATTAAAGAAACTAAAAAAAGAAAAGAAAAAAAAAGCCCTTGAATAACATTGTTATGAGCCCGGATTTTCCTTTCTTCCATTGTATTACCTAATGATACATTTTTTCCTGACCTTATATTGATCAGAGTCTTCCTGATTGCGTAGATAATGTTTTGCACTCACCTGAGGGATGCCCTGGGAAATCCTGCATTGAGTAATCAGTCAGAAGCAGTTCTCAGCCACACACCCACCACAGGTGACTACAAAAGCAAGCGTCAGTACGCTCACTTACAAAATTCAAACCATCCACTACTCACAGACAGGAGCGCACGACAGGAGGCAACTCAGCAAAACGCAACATGGATTTTTCTTTCGTGACTTTTGCCGCGTTTTCTTTGCTGCTTTTTTCAGTCACATCTGCTGCTCCAGCCTGGTTGCCGAATGCATGCGTTGATGTAGGGAACAGCTCTTTGGGGCTCAATCAAATTGCCAGAAATGTATTAGTGGAGGTAAGTGTTTTATTTCTTATTCTATTTTCTTCTTTTATTCCTTATTTTCTCCTCTTAAAATATTAGCAAAACAAACGAATGAATAAAGCTTTTAGAGAGCATTTGGAATATATTTTATTCACTCAAATACACGTTCAGGGGATTCCAAAATATGTAATAAACACGTTTAAAAATCTCCCTTTTCACAACCAAGTCGACTTTAATTTCGACTATAGTGGGCTAAATATACCTGCACTTATTATTTTGTACTTTTGTTATTTTACGTTCTACCACGATGTACTCATATTGGCTCTTCTCAAATGCTCTGCAGGCACGAAATGGATTGGATACGGATGAAGAGGTACTATTTAACACCTCACTTGTTTGGATGGAGGCGAAAGACAAGTGTGATCCTGAGACCCTCAAACAGAAACCTATGGTAACATCACCAATAAAGACAAGAATGATAAACTGTGACATAAACCTGTGACTTAAAAAAAATACATCGATGTCTTAGCTGATTGCGGTGTGATTTTTATTCATTCTTGTCTACTCTTCCTCCTCAGCCATGCATGGGAAAGATGCTCAAAGTCCTAGAGCGTTACGTAGTGCTGGTGAATAGGATTTCTGAGTTTGAAAGCTGCTCAGAGCTTGCCAGCCAGGTGATGCCAGAGATGCAGAAACTCCAAAAAGACATGACCAAATGCGCGAAGTCGACGGGAGGGTGGACTTACGAGAAGGTAAGTTTAGTCAACTGAAAAAAACCACAACAATTCATTTTAAATCTCGGCCATGTTGCAAAATGCTTACTGGTTGTTCTGATTCTGCAGGAGTCCCGCGTCGACGAAGAAGATGCAATTCAGCAGTGGGAGAAGCCGTACCTGTGTTACTACACCCTGGACAGACTCTTCTCCTTCTCCATCCTCGCCGCTCGCGTGTTTGCAGTTGGTGATCCCGCTCACCACGCAAACGGAACGGCTCAGAAGTGCATGTAGTGCCAAACAGTGTTTTCATTACTGAGCGTATTGAGCATCCTTTAATTTGATCATACTGATCAAAATTTGTAGTGCAGTTTTCTGTAACTCATATTGTACCTAAAATAGGATTTCTGCTGTGGCTCGTTTAATCTAATATATTTATTAAACTTTATCTTATTTATTGTATTTATTTGTTGATAATCACAGGAATCGATTAATGCTGTTTGTATTCACGTCTGTGTATTTTTTATGACAATTAAATACAATGTTTACAATAAACTGCATCTCGTGATAATGTGTTTTGAGTCATAAAACCTTACTTTTTATTTATTTATCTTAGGGCAATCGTTCTTTTTGCGATCCCAATAAATGCTTACTCATCCAGGAAATTTATGAAGTTACCTGCACAGAGGAACCCCTCTTTCCACTGAATAATTTTGAATAATAATGTACTGATGTGAAAAGGAAGTTGTGCTTTCCTAAAACATTCCTGCTGCTCTTTGGAGATCCACTACTTCCTGCATATTCCCTTCCAGTCAACGCCTCTGCTCAGACCTGTTTTTGTTTTTGTTTTGTTTTTTTGCAGTCTGATGATGCAATGCTTATCCAGCAGTAATTCAAAGGAAGTGGGAAAAGAGAAGGTGGCATATTTTAAGGGGAAGAGGAAGTTGTAGAGTGTAAAGGCACTGGATTCCTCAACAAGGAAGTCTCTTTTAGTGTGAGTGATTTGATATCCAGAAATTATTCCCGCCCACATGCAGTCTTTGAAAGTTGGAAACTCGAGGTTACTGTTTGCATCCACTACTGAAGAGCAGAACACGGTGTTCTGGCTCTCAGAGCAAATGAGGAAATTATATACCCATTTAGCACTTTTGCAAAAACTGAAGAGTGCTTTACGAGTAATCGGTAATATAACTAAATAAACAGACAAAGAAAAACAAGAGATGTAAATTACATACACAGTATTTAAAGTACAAGAGCAATGATAAAGTAATCAGAGCACTGGATGCCCTTGATGTCTGATTTGACCAGTGGGTAGGATCAGTGCTACATTTTGAGATAAACTGCATAAGAAGGGCCCTATTATTGTATGAAAAGTGAAGCGCTGGTACAGCTGGTTATTGTACAGTGTTTGTGAAACGATGATGTAATCATGAAATTCTACATGTTACAATTAGTCACTGAAGAGATTTTATGACGTCATTAAAATTGCTGCATGAGCAGTGAAGAATGGCTATGAAAAATCTAAGATGATTCAGCTGTGAGTATATCAGTGCATCAGTAGCTGAGGCTACCAGTAATAGGGGGTGGAGGGTATTGAAGGCATCTGGCTGTACACTTTTTTTAAAAAAGAAAAAAAAATTAACCAACTAGACTGCACAATGAAAAGAGATTTGTGCAAATCAGATGATTTAAGATGAGGCATCAAACATTTCCTTTTGATAAAGCTTACAATTAGGCCAGTTGGGGGGGGGACTTCCAGTGATGCACTGAGCATTTCCCTTCTGCTCCCTTTTTCCCCATAGGTATATAATGTCATTAACTTTTGTCTTCTCTCTCCCCTAGTTTATGTTTTGTCTTCTTTGTTGCTATGCCTCCCCATGTTCAGGAAACACTTGCTCATAGAGTATCACTGGGCTCTCTTTTGTTGTTGTTGGTTTGACTCTGAAAAAGCAGTTACCAAAACAACTCATGGTCCACTTGCTCCTTTTTTTTTGGGTCCACACGTTGAGTCTGTCCTGTTATAGTGCAGAAACTGCTCAGTCTCCCTGATTCTGAGCCTCTCACTGCTTTCTGATTTATGTTGACTGATCAGTCATTCATTCTCAACTTTGCATTGCATTAAATAAGAATAAAATTACAGCTAAATATAATTTGTTTGCGTAAAAACGTGAGACGCATCCAGCTTAAATTCCACAGAAGAATATTGCTCATGTTATTAGCAATGACATCACTTCCCTTTCTTTTTGTTTATTTTACTCACTGCACATGCTACTGGGAAACAATCTCTTCAGAGTGTTGTACTTCTGGTTTTGTTTCCCTTTACTGTTAGAGGGACTACAACCAGGTGAATCCAAGTGCAGATAGAGTGAGAAACAGAGCATAGGTCAATTTGATTTTATGAAGAGTAATTACAGAAGGAAAAATGGCTAGGAATTGCCAGCAGACAAGGGGGAAAGCCAAGTCAGATGGCTGGAAGAGGGAAGTGGGTTGACCGCAATGATGGACGGAGAAGGAGACAGACGCTGCAGCCACAGCAAGAGATGCAAGACATAGACCAAAAAAAATAGGATGTGGTAATTATCAGCAAAGAAGTAAATAGCTTGGCTACACACTGAAGCAGAGAGCATGATGTGGCTAAGTGTAAGTAGAGGGATTGCTTGCAGACTGGTCTGCTCGGACTCCAGTGCACATCTTGAGTTCTGCAAACAAGCAGACACAACACATTTCCACACTTGGGTTTACTGCTCAGAGCAGGGTGACCAGATCCCAACAAACTGAATGTGTTTGAGTGGGACAAAGTGAGACTCATTCACAATGCAGGGAGGTAGTCACATATCTGAATACAGCTTTTCCAAATCTATCGCTATGTAAACGCAATAAGAATAAAAAAGAGCTGAAGTTTGTTCTTATTGTCTGAAAAGAGAATAGCAGAGAATACTTAAGCCCACAATCTCCATTATTTCACTGTTGTTCTCAGTATATGCTGCTTCATTATCTTTGTGATACTTTCCATCATATTCACCAAAATCTGCAAAGCTTGTGATTTATTTATTTTTTTAGTGCTTGTAACTTTCAGAGACAGGAATAGCATTAGACAGGCAAACCATCTAACTGTAATGTTTAAACCTAAACCGTCTGACTGTAATAAAAAGCCTTTTCTTCACAAGTATTAGGTAAAAGTGCATGTACATTGGAAATGTACAGCTAAAACTCATCATAGAGCTCTGCTTGGTCATTCCTGATTTTGGAAAAAGACGCTCGAGTTTAACTACTTTAAATGAGGTTATTATTTCCCTTTAAATAATATGTGTAACTCGACAAGCTTAAGTTTCTCCGTACATCCTGCACATTCAGCCAGTGTTTATTAGTAATGACATCACTTCCTTTTTTTTTTTTACACAACTCTCATGCTGCTGAGAAGCAATCTCCTCAGGGTGACGTATAACAGCAAACAGTGCTTCTGTTTTAATTTCCTCCCCCCCCCCTCCAAGATATTTAACTAATCTTACACTCATTAACTGAATAATGAATTTCCACACGTTTAAGAAAGAAAACAGAACTACAAATAATAAAAATAATTTAAAAAATTACAAGTATTCTCATGGTCCATGAAATTTTGCTTTGTTTATTTTTAAATTTCACTTTAAAAAAGGTTGAAATACCACTTTATTAAAAAAAAAAACACACATCATGAGTTGTGCATTTTGTAAAAGTTTAACCAGGTATATGAACTGGAATTATCAGAAGGACTCATTACGCAAAATTACCTTTTTTTTTATTGCAGGTTATATTGTTAGTGTATTTATTTTTATTGATTTATGACTTTATAAGCCACCTTTTAATGATGTACCTTGTCTGCTGGGTAGTTTTGTTTTCATGTTATATAAACTGATCAGGCTTTATTTGAAGCAGTAAAACAGTACTACTGCAGCTGTAGAACAGAAGTGCAGTCAAATGTAATGCTAATGAAGCACGGCTGGAGTAATCAGTCAGCTGGTTCTGGTAGAAAAAATATGTTCCAACTGACCCACTCGTCCGACCATTCCCCCCAGTGTGTAAGGTGTATGCAGTGTGTCAGAAGGCTGAACAAAAGAGTTGTAACTAAAAGTAAGTTTCTATAATAATAACCAATGTTAATATAAAAACAACAACAAACCATAAATGATGGAAGACAGAGGAGTGGTGGGGTGACTGGTGTGATGGGAATTCTGCTCTTCTCTGTGTTAAGCTGACCTGACTGAATGGAAGGCTCCATAATATCATGTTTTGTCTTTCTATAATCCTCTGTTACAAGATATACTCGTCTGCACAAGTTATCCTTTGCTATCCTTTGCACGGAATGTTCTGATTATATTTTGTGACCGTGGCGGGTAGATAAGTTATTCCTATAAATTATTCTACGCTTGTTGCTATTCTTTGTCAAATACCATGAAGACTGCTGCTGCACTCTGTGTTGTTGTTTGGCCCAAAGGCCAGTTAAAACCTCAGAAAGACAACCTGTTTGTGCAGATGGATTTATTTCAGATTCCCTTAACACTGGCTTACTTCCAGAGCTTTTCAAAGTGTTGCAGTTGACTGTAAGAAAAATAAAAACATAATTATGTGTCATGATGATGACCGCGAGAGCCTGGCATTCAAACTCATGGCGAATCTTTACTTGCTGTTGCCTGGTTCATGGGTGTCCACCAGTTGGCCCTACATTGACGGTCTTGCAGGAGTTAAAGACAAGCATCAAGACCTGCAATGAACCAGGGTTGTCTGGGTTCAGCTGATGCACACATTTCTGTTTCCAAGGTCATTTTGGATCTTAATATTTAAAGCATTTACCCTTTGATTGCTCAAACATATGGTACAGATGGTTGACGGCTGCTATACTTTGCTCTCTGTTTAGCAAGTAAACATCTCTTTTCTTTACGATAAAAAGTCACACAATCAGATGCACATTATGCTGTTGCATTATTTGCATCTGATGATGAAAGAGAGAATGCATAGGTAGTCCGACTTTCTTCCACAACCCATGCGTGCTAGATTAAATGGATGAGAGCTAAATAGAGTGCTTAAAATGTTGAATAAAGCACAGCATGAATGTATGATTAAATGTGGCCTCTCTATACTAGAATATAAAGCACTTTGAGGGGTCAGACAGACTATAAAAGACCATATGCCTGCCTACCTGTGATACTGTAGCATTATTTTGAATGGTTTCACACATATTGAAGCTTGATCATTTAAGTTCAGGGTGATATTGTACTTAATCCAAATTAATCTTTGTAGAAAGATTGTTTGTATGTACATATTGAGGACAATGACTTGTATGAAGGGCAGAACGGTGGCATGGTGGTTAGCACTGCTGCCGCACAGCTAGAATGGCATCTAGAAGGTCTACACACACACACACACACACACACACACATTAGCTGAATGTCTGAGCATTGCTGATGAAAAATTATATATTGGAAATACTTATAAAATGTTATAATGTTAAATGCTATAAAAATAAGCAAAACAGACTGGGTGAAACTTAAGCCTTTTATCTTAAAATAAGTGAATTTTAGCAATATTATAATGTGTTATAATCTTTGGCTGCCATGCATAATTTCTAAATGAAATATATTTATACCAAATCTGCTGTCAAAGATCCACCATCCAAATATCTTAGGGATTTAAGTCATCCATCTTCAACTTCAGCTACACTCCTGAGAGTACATATTCATAGAGCCATGCTACCAGATATATACCCTGCTAGAAAACAACCAAACAAAAATCCTTACTTTCACCCCTTAAAGTTTGTTTTTTTTGTGACAAAAATGACAGTAGGGACCTGAAATGTTCTATAATTCATATTAAGAAGTGTATCTTTCCCCTGTTTTTTTTTTCAGGCAAATCTGTGATAATTATGTTATATAACCACCCAAGAAATGACCCAGTCTGAACAGTAGAAGGTCCAGATATATAGATTTATCCCAGGGGTGGGAAAAATGTCACAAATACAACTTATGTCCTACAATAACACTCTAAAGTTGAAATTTTGAATTTCAAAGTATTTCGAACCCTATAAAGAGTGAAGAAATTTTACTGTTTCATCCTATTCACATTTCCATTAATCACTTATGCAATATATTTGATATTTAATTAAATAAAATATTCAATTCAATTCAATTCAATTTTATTTATATAGCGCCAAATCACAACAAACAGTCGCCTCAAGGCGATAGCTTGTGCAATTTTCTTTAGCCTCTGCTTTTTGGGGCCAGCTTCCTCTTTGATGCTTGCCCACTACACCCATACCATGTCACACCAAATGACAGCATGCAATTTTGAGTAAGTGACTTCACCACTTGGGCTCAACAAAAAAGTACCATTATCACTCATCAGACAAAAAAAAAAAAAAACTTCTATTGTATTACATACCTTATGTTCCCTTAATTCACCCATTTGTTGTTTATTGGGAGTTTTATTCTTAATCTGCAGTGGATACCATGAAGAATATTTAGATTAGTACATACATACTCACTAGATACTATTAGGCACACCTTGCTAGTGCTGGGTTTGACCTTCTTTTGCCTTCAGAACTGCCTTAATTCTTCATTGCATAGATTCAGAAAGGTGCTGGAAACAATCCTCAGAGATTTTCGTTCATATTGACATGGCAGCATCACACAGTTGCTGCAGATTTGTCTGCTGCCCATCCGCGATGTGAATTCTATCACATCCCAAAGGTGTTCTATTGAATTGAGATCTGAAGAGGAAACCAGGTGGAGATGATCTGAGCTTTGTGACACGTTGTCCTGCTGGAAGTAGCCAGATGGGTACACTGTGGTGTTTAAATGATGCGAAGGGGCCCCAAAGTGTGACAAGAAAATATCCCTGAATTTTTGATACAAGGCAGGACAGATTCATTCTTTCATGTTGTTTATGCCAAATGCAGACCCTACCATCTGAATGTCACATCAGAAATCAACTAATCAGACCAGGAAATGCCTTTCCAATCTTCTGTTGTCCAATTTTGGTTAGTCCATGTGATTGGTAGCCTCAGTTTCCTGTTTTTAACTGACAGGTGTGGCATCCGGTGTGGTCTTCCGCTGCCGCCATGGCCCATCTGCTTCAAGATTCAACGTTTTGTGCATTCAGAGATGCTCTTCTGCATACCTTAGATGCAGCAAGTTTTTATTTGACATACTGTTGCCTTTCTATCAGTTTGAAGCAGTCTGGTTATTCTCCTCTGAACTCTGGCATCAACAAGGCATTTTCACCGAGAGAACTGCTGTTCATCGGAAATTTTCTCTTTTTCAGAACACTTACTGTAAACCCAAGAGAGGGTTGTGTGTGATAATCCCAATAGATCAGCAGCTTCTTAAATACTTAAGACCAGCCCATCTGGTACCAACAACCATGCTGCATTCAAAGTCACTTAAGTCGCATTTATTCCCCATTCTGATGCTGGATTTGAACATCAGCAGATCATCTTAAACATATCTATATGTCTAAATGCACTGAATTGCTGCCATGTGATTGTTTATTTACCCGCGTTAAGGGGTACTGGAATAGGTGCACCTAATGAAGTATCAAGGGAGTGAAGTGTGCTCCTGAAAGATGAACTGAAAGCCCATGCGTGTCTGTAGCGCTACACCCTGATAGCTAGGTAGTTATATGGGAATTAACAGCAGCACTAAACTGTTGCCCATTCATTAACTGGGTCACCCCGGGAATTTCTTGGAGGACAGTTGATCTTTGGCGCACCTGTCACAGTTTTCCCCTTTCACCTGTTTACCTGCTCTTGTTGAGGAGAGGGCCGGAGTTTTGACAGAGGAACCAGTATTGACCTAGCGAAGGCGGGGCCAAAGAAGACAAAACAAGGAATTTCCTGGTGAGCTACGACAACACAGGAAGGTAAAGTTTTCTCTGGTAAAAATGTGGCGCTTTAAATTTAGAAATACTACATAGGCCAGACAAACTACTCACCACTTTCCGGAAGCGGTTTTCTTCCTCTGTGTTTACGTATCATGTGAAACCGTTTATTGAAATAAAGTGAATTTGCGCTAGCGTTAGCTTCAACCTGTGAATAGCACATGTTAGCAAGCTCGCTAACGTTACGTGACTGATGTTTAGCAAACAAAGAAGCTAAAATAAAAGTCTGAGCATTGTCTGAAAGGTTAGCTGTGGTGTTCTTGTGGAATATTTAACACCGTTTGCTTCTGAAGACCCTGAAAGTTGCGGTGAGGCGGCTGACTGACTATAAGAGGAAGCGCGTGTTTTGGCAACCAGAACAAATCAACCGGGTGGAGTCTTTCCCCCGAGCCCTTTCCCAGAGCTTCACCATGCTAGATGTGGTCAACCCAGCTAGCATGATAAGGCTTTCGTGAATCTGGTATGAGAGGAAGCGCGTCTTTCGGCAACCAGAACAAAGCCTGGTGGAGTCATTTTATTTTTTCTCCATAAGGCTTTGGTGCATGTATGTGATTGAAACTGTGAAGCCTACACGCCTTTGAGTTATCTGCACCAACAAAGTGTAGTGTTTGCAATGTAATATCTGTTTTGAACTTCCTTAACCTTGCCCCTGACAAATACCCCTGCAAATTATAGTATTTTAAATAAGACTAAAAATTATGTGGTTCAATTTTTGGACATATAATTGCTGTGAAATTTTAGCTTCATATATTAACTACTTTTTATAGATATTTATTTATTTTTTTAAAGGCTCATCCACCCACTGTCAGGCCTTTTTTTTAAAATATTGTCTTTAATTTTTGTCATACATTGAAATCTGAGTTAGTGTTTGAACTCATATACCTCAAAAACTATTAAATGTAAATGCTTGAAAATTGTATGGGACTTTCTTACCATTGAAATCAATCAGGGTCTGTAATGTGAGACAGATCTATCAAAAAATGTCTTGGCTAGATAAAATACAGAAAAAATCTCATATTTAAGCACACACTAATTAAAAAGAGAATTACATTGTAAAAAACAAACAGCTAGTGACAGTTTCTGAAAGGTATATAGTTTAATTTAACAATAATGCAAAAATAAAACATGTAGACTACTTTTAGACATGCAATTCTAAGTCACAAAAATGAAAATGAAATTATTCAACTTATATGTATAAAGATATAAATCCCCCACTCGCCTTGCAGGCAATCTTTGTCCTCCAAGCTTGGGTCCACTACCAGAGGCCTGGAAGCTTGAGGGTCCTGCGCAGTTTCTTAGCTGTTCCTTGGACCGTACTCTTCTGGACCGAGATATTGGATGTTGTTCCTGGAATCTGCTGGAGCTATACTTAGTTTGGGGGTCACTTCCCTGAGTGTTTCGATTACCATGGGGACCACTTCACCTTTCACTTCCTCTCTAGCGCTTCTCTTAGCCCTTGGTATTTATCAAGCTTCTCGTGTTCCTTCTTCTTGATGTTGCCATCACTTGGTCTTGTGACATCTATCACTATGGCTTTCTTTCTCTGCTTGTCCACCACTACTATGTCCAGTTGGTTAGCCATCACAAGTTTGTCTGTCTGTATCTGGAAGTCCCACAAGAGCTTAGCTATTACTACGTTTCCACTGCCAAAGTGCCGGTGATCGTGCCTGTGCTGGTGCTGGTTTCAATGAACCGGTGAAAAGCAGCAAGTTCAGTCTTAGTGCCCAACCTAATTCACAGCCGTGAAAATCGCATCGCTTTTCTCGTGTAATACACACCATGCAGTGAAATAGTGGTGGAAAACTTTACATTGAGACGGAAGAATCATGCCCTTGTGTTGCTTGCGTCACCCGTTCTTGGTTCCAGACCAGCCAGCTTGCGGTGTTGGAGTTGAACCCGTTTTTTGGCTGAGCACTGAGTGCATTTGCGGTAGAAAAAAACGCTGAACAGTTTAAATACTGGCACCGGCACCGGCACCTGGTCGGTTGAAAGCTTCCATGTTGTGCTGAGGCAGGTTATTGCCTGGTAATTGGATGGGACTGGTCCCTTCTAGCAAGAACTTTTTTACAGTACATTTGATATTGACTGAATGTACCAAACAGCCGCTTGATAATGCTAATGGCCGCAGCACTAGCTAACTGCTACGATGCCGATCTGTTCTGGTATCTAACTGCTGAAATTCTTAGCCTGGTGCAACGGCACGTCAGCAAGGCCCTGCGCCGGGTGATCAAACGCTGGTTAGAAACCTGAAGTATAAAGAAAAAAGCAGAAACAAAACCAGGCAGTGTGGTGATTTTTGTTGTGAGGACACCCCTACTCTCAGCAAAGTCACCAGAATCACCAGAGTCCAAACATCATAACACAGAGTGATAATGAGAACCCACATGAGCCCGGAAATCCAAAGTGATTGCAACCAACAGCAAAGACCAAAAAGCAGTGGACACCTGCCTACCGAGCCAGAAACATGCAAGAAGGTCTCAACAATAAGACCCAACAGAGGCCAGACAGCCCATCCCAGTCCCACTCAGGCAGCATGGGCACCCAGAGTTCAGACTGCTTGAATTTTTTTTTTCTTCTCATATTTTAACTAACTGTTCCTCAGACATTTTTGGATGTATTGGCCCCAAATTACAG
>JAMQGT020010203.1:0-24714 GCA_024447675.2 Pterophyllum scalare | reverse complement strand
CAGACACACAAACAAGCAGCAACTGAAGGTGGCTGCAGTAAAGCCCTAGCAGAGAATGTCAAGAGAGGAAACACAGCATTTGGTGATTTGGTTCCAGACTTCAGGTAGTCATTCATTCACTGAAAAGGATTTTCATCCAACTATTTAAAACAATCATATTTAGCATTATGTTAGTTTGTCCAATTACTTTTGGGCCTCTGAAAATAGGGGACTATGTGTAAAAATGACTGTAATTCCTAAATGGTTAGTGCAGATTTTTTTTGTGGAAAACCCCTTGAATAAAGGCCTAAAGCCTGCACTTCAATCATGTGTTGATTTAAAATCCACTGTTGTGGTGTGGAGGCAAAATTACAAAACAACAACAACAACAAAAACATGTACAGTAATTGCCCAAATACTAACATAGACAAACCAAAAAGACCAAGGTGTATTTAAATGATTTTAGCAAAAAGCTGTTCTAACTGATGTAGGTGCATATTGTAAGATCACATGGAAGTCATCATGTTGTGTTAAATAAGGTGGATTTCATACACATTCTACTTTTTTTTATATGTTTTTTTTTTTTGCAGATAAAAACTGAACCCTGAATGAGAGTGAAGCAGTTACTATAGCAGTGGCCTGAAAACTGCGTAGGCACACAGTTCAGTTTGGTGGCATCGACCAAAAAATGTCATGATAGAGTACACAGCTGCTCAGGAAACACTATAAATCATTAAGACAATGAAAATACAGTTGTTTAAAAATTTAGTTCAGAGGACTTGTCACCTTCAGAAAAGTTAATAATTAGAATCCTATTTTCTAGAAACAAAGAGCAGCCACAAATATTTTTGTAGACCGATTAAGTCCCGAAGAGCCCAGAAGGCTGGCCATCTCCAACTTTTGCCCCCAGAGCATTTTGCTTGTTTGAATTTTGCTTTTTTCATGTTCCAGTAAGACTTTATAAGAGGAACAAAAATTTATTTTACTATTTTCTGCATCCACACTTGGAATCCAATTTCACAAATAATAGCTCCGGGCTTTGTTTGATAAGTCTGCCTTCATACAGATGCGTGCATTATAAGTAGACAAAAGAGGAGAGAAAACCTACTTCAGAGCCAATCAATAATAACATTTCACAACTTGATGGGATAAAAAAAGAGCTGTATAGATGCTGCTTGTCAATCAGGCTCCATAGTCTGCCTGCTCTCTTCTACAAAGCTGTCAACACTGACAACTGACAGCAGCCAAACCCTGTTTTATCCAGTGTTTGCTGTAGGTGTCTGTGTATGTACACTGTCCTGGAAGTAAATTCAAACAACTTACCTACATGGTTATTAACTTAAGATAAGCTGGATCTATATAGACGTTTATGCCTGTCTGCTTCATTTCTTAATTCATTCAGACACTGCTTGCAAGTTCTGTTTTTGATCTTGTTTTTATTTACTATCAGTATCTCCCTAGAGATGAATTAGCAGTTGAAAATATTTTGGATATTCACATATATATAGAGTGCATATCAGCTACATATGACACAGCCCATTCAAGTACGGTGACTCTATTTTTTTTTTTTTATTTTCTTTCCAATTCTATTTTTTTCGAACTCCAGTTTTTCCTTTTTTGACAGTAGTTCAATATTTTTTAAACAGTTTTCCAAAACAGCTGCAAAATATACATACAAGTAATCAAACAAACATAAGGAATAAAATTAATTAATTATTCTGGCTGGATTCAATATAACAAGGGCCAGGTTTGGCCTTCAGTTTGATATACATGCCATAGTTTTGGTGAGCAGTCACGTTCACCAGGAATTCATTAATATTTCATGTATGGTTTGGAAAAGTCTAGTGGGAACTGACATACCACTGCCGTTTATGAATTTGTTAAAGCTGAGAGTTTAATAAATTGGAATTGTTAGTTCATCACATTTTAGGATCCAACATACTTGTACCAGGAGGCACTGCATTAAAATGTCTGATAAACAAATGAACTGGGAATGTATTCTGTGATAAATTTGGAAAACATTCTGTGCAATGATCACACTGAAAGTTTTGGTACATTATTAGGCTTAGACGAAGATCTTCTCACCAAGCTCCTTTGACACGCAGGCAGCTAACAGAAGATGAATACAATACGTGCATTTGCACAAAGCTGCAAAACTCACAATCATTTATTTAAAATTATGGGGTTATGATGCCCTTTAAAAAGGTAATTAGACAACACATGAAGTGTGCTGTACATCCAATTCTTATAGTGTGTTTCCTACTTGATTCTAGTCAATAAAAGTAGCATTAAAGAGAGTGGTTCTATAGTGTAGTGGTTTACACATTCACATATCGAGTGGAAGATCCCTGGAGGACACACAAATCTCTTTGGAATGGCAACAGGAAGAACATCTGGTCTCAAAAATGTGGGAGTCACCTACTGCGTTGACCCTTTGTGAATAAGTAGCTTATTAAGGAGATAAAGAGTTTACTTAGTACTATGGATGTGCTTTAAAAAAAAAACGTGGTGATGAAAATGAGGGGCAGACTGATAAAGTGCGTCATTATCACTGGAACAAGAGAAATAATGAACATTTGTTGGTAAACACAAAGTCACATACATGTCTGAGCTTCAGGTGTGACTACTGAGTCTTCTTTTCTGAAGAGGGTGTTTATGGTAATTAACCACTTTTTGTTGCACTTGTTCTCTGAATGCTATGGTTGAATCTCTTGTTTCACTCTGAACCACCTGTCACTGCAAAGATGAAAAATGGAGGTGATACTGCAAAATAATTGTGAATAGGGCCCTGCTTCTCCTTTTGCCATTTGTTAAAAAAAGAAATCAAAGTGATTTATCGGCAGATAGGACATTCCCATTGACAGTTATCACAAAAATGGGAAAACGATTGAAAAAAAATCATCTGGACCTGGCACATGATCCAGTCTCAGAAGATATCTGATTTGCTGATCTTTGGAGGGCTAAAGGCAGAAAGGCAACTAAAAGAGCTGCTGCAAGGAAAGCAAAAGTGCCTCATACTCTATTTGAAATGAACCGCTATTAATATTTCAACATGTTAGCTATGCATGTGGCTTTGAAGAAATGAGCAGCCTTTTCCAGTCATCTAGTAGAAAGAGGGCCCCTGATTGGAAGCTATGACAAAAAAGAATGGAGTTAAACAAGAGAGTGAAATAATGGCTCAGAATGGAGCCCTCTCTCACACATAAAGAGCGTGGCAACATTTTGTCTGCACTAAGGATAGGTATGAGAGCATAGATGTGAAGTGGTTAAAAAGACCCAAAAGAGGAAGAAAGGTAGAGGAAGGTACATCTGCTTGTGCCTCTGTCATTACCCCTTCACTTTGCCTCTGCCAAGCCTATTACATAATTTCCCTTGTTGTCCTTCACTATGACAGAGGTTCAAGTGAGTTAAAAGCAAGCCTGCAGAAGCTCATTTTATCAGAGAACTGTGATGAAAAAGTCAAATCCAACAATTTTAGGTTTGAAATATGGTCACAAATGGTGCTGGTTGTTGGATGTAATTGAGCAAAAGCTCAAGGGATTCTACTTATAATGCATAACACAGTTAGTCCCATTTTACATCTCCCCACCCTGGAAGCCCACTCTTTATATAACATACTGGTCGTGAACAGACATATTCCTATGCAGTCTTACAGATACAGGACTGTGGCCTAAGAGATTTGTGAGCTCATTTGCAGGCACATTATAGCTGCACTCACTCCAACTTGGAAAAAAAAAAAGTCTCAGCCATTTGACAATTTTTTATTGTGGAAGTGCAAAACTCATTTAGGTGGTTGACACTAGGGTATAGATATCAGAGATACATGTACTTTTGGAGAGGAACTAGTGCATGGAAGCAAGGTATGTCAGTAAATTAGATGTGCAAGCATTTTTGGTGCAGGGTGTGTAGGGTTAGGGTGTACGAAAAAAAAAAAGCTTTTTTGCGGTAACAGAATAGTGTATGCCATCTGTAACAGCAAGAGAGAAAATTCTCTGATAGGATTTTTCTGATGCTGGTCTGAGCAGATGCTCAGATTTCAACTAACTACAGAGGTTGAAAAATATTCATGTCAGCCTTTCCTGATTCAAAATGTCTTCCCTGAAAAATGCAGCTTAAAAAACATACCAGCTGGGAAAAAGCATAAGGTTGACCCTGTAGTTAGGTGCTTAGGGTGCATACCACATGGGTGAATGTGCACTGAGCAACATGTCCCTGCCTCAGTTCCTTACTGGCAAGACTGTTTGCTGTTATTTATTTTGGTCCCACCAGATGCACCTGGGCAAAGTTCAACTACAACCGCAAGTCCGCAACTGACAAAACCAAACCAAAACAAAACAAAGCCATTGTAACAAAATCAAAAGATTTAAAACATGATAAAATCTTAAAAACCATTAATACTTACAAAATTACTCTTTTGCTATTTCTGGGCCAAAAATTGGTGTATAAATAAGTGACGTAGAATGTAACACACTTAAACACTAAATTTAAATAAATAATGATAATAATTTATTTAAAGCATGAAAAAAGTGTAACAGACAAAGAAGGAAACTATGAGAGCTAATATCATGCTCACTGACAAGCTCATTTTTGGTGAGGTTCTACTAGACCATTGCTGCAGCACTTCTTTTCACCTTTTCATCTGTCTGAAATTCACCATTTTAGCTCTTTATTATGCAAATGTGTTATGTAGCGACTGAGATAAGTCACGGAAGAAAAGCCCCGACTACAAACGAGGTGATCCAAGCAGTTCAGCTGCAGTGGGAAAGAGTAATTTTGCTTGGTGTGGACTTTGAATTTTGGAACACTGGAAGCATTTTCTATGCACGAAAAAAGCAATACGGTGTAGTAGATAGTGGGGGAAAAAAAGGATAGGGAAAACCCCCAAAACACAATATGGGCATTGTAAGTCTTCCTGTTTTATTACTTGAACTGTACTGCAGGATGATTTGAATTCATATGTGTTAAAAACTCTCTTTGCCAAACAGCCTACAAACGATTAGCAGGGACAATTACCAGGAAGGTTTGCCAACTAAACAGGGTGAAAAAAGAGCCCATTAACTTGTGGAGTATATCTCAGCTTCACTGGGGAGTTAGTGTACTGGGCTGCTGGAAGACTTATACAGATGTAATGGAATGTTTTCATGTAGCCCCACATGTAAATGCAATACCTTGACATGTTAATAGCCAGCCAACCAGTTTGCTAACTGACTGGAATCAAAACACTATACAAAGACAAAAAAAAAAAGACAGAATCTGTTTGATGTTAAAGAAAAAGGCAGAGTATGTGCAGCTTCAGATGTGGGTAAGTAAACCAAAATGTGCAGGAGCTTTTTATGTCAGGCTCTTTTTATGTTGAATATTTATTCCTTGTGTCATTTGTAGGCTACATCAAGTGTTGTAGCTTGTCACGTTTAGCGATGTAGGGGAAAACTGAAAGATTACTCTATCAATTTGCGGTTGCAGTATTATTGTATCTTACTATTATATAACATTGTTGGGATTGCATGGAACCACAAAAAAGTACCAGTATTGAAGCACATATATTGTATTCCATAATTTCTTCTACCTTGTCAAAACTTTGTGCCCTAGTCTCAGATAATTTTACAGAATATAGCATAAAACAGTTGATGTTAATAAAACACTACTTTAAAAGTGAAACTTGAATCCAATTGACTTGAGGAAAAGTAAGTGCACATCAGATTTTCAGTCAAACAGTTTCTTTTTTCCCCAGTATCTGCTGCTACTAGTTACGCATCTCACATAACCTGCAGTTTAGTTCCTATATTATCTACAGTGTAATTTGACTGTCGGGACTGTCAGGCTGGCTGGAGTGACTGCATGCCTGAAGTGATTGCAACTAGTCTGTTGTGGTGAGGAAAAGAAAAGTCTCAAGGCAAAATTCTCATTTTAGCCATTGATCGACATTCCTATCTTCAACTATGCTGGCAAACACAGGCAATTTAAATTACTTTCTACTCAGCGTAGATCTACTGCTTCAGATTGCTGGAGCCAGCTGAATTGGTTTGACTGGAATGAAACATAGATCCCTTCTCTGTTGTTTTCAGGTGTTTTGAATGATTTATTTGTATATATTGGCCATTTTCCTTTATAATATAAGTGTCATGGTCTGTGGACCCTGTGTGTGTTTGGTTTGGCTTTAATTGGTCTGTTCTGGGGGTTTTCTTTTGTTGTGGAGTTTTAGTTTGTTTCTAGTTCCTTGTGTTTGCTTGTGTCAAGTCTGCGTCTCTGTTCCCTTGAGTCCCTTCCTGTTTTATTTTGACAGTCTCGTGTTCCCTGTGCTTTGTGTTCAGTTTTGCTTCCCTTGTGTCATTAGGTTCATTTGGTTCACCTGTCGTCCCCTGGTGTTTTCACTTGCCCTAATCCGCTTGTGTATTTAAGCCCTTTGTTTTCCTCGGTTCCTTGTTCGGGTCCTCGTCTTTACATCTCTGTGATGTCGGATGTGTGTTTTGTTTCTAGTTTTCAAGTTTTGAGTTTTCAAGTTTTGGGTTTCTAGTTTTGAGTTTTGTGTTGTGGGCTCCCCATCAGCCTGTTTTATGTTTAAGTGTTTTTTTAATTAAGCTATAAACCAAATCAGCTCTCGCCTTGCGTCCTGCTCTGGGGTCCTCCCTGCCTTGCCAGCACCGGCCGTGACAATAAGGCTGCGACACAACCTTTAATTTTGTGTCTGACCAATTATTGTTGCTTAAATCCTTGGCTATTCACAAAGCCAGTCTCTTCTAGTATTGGCCCCTTTGACTCATTACTATCTGCCTGTTATTAAACTGTAATCCATCTCCCCTCACTAAATTGGTTACAAAGTCATTGCTTCCGTCTTTTGAACTTTTGAACTGTATTTCATAAGGGATGCATCAATGTGTTTTGGCATATGACTCCAGTAGTATAGGCTGAGTCAACTTACTTCCATCACCACCTCAACAACCCACCACCCACATACATCTCAAGGGTTTTTGGATCCCAGGAGTGCTGCATGTGTGAGCTCACATACATCCTTTATTCAAGTAGAAAGATTGTTTTTTGGTGGTCCTGCTTTAGACTGGGACATAATCTCTGCTTCTGGTAAACACCAATTTAATTGGCTTGGCAGGCTGGAAAGAGCTACGGTAGCTGGGGGAAGATGGCATGTATAAGAAATGAGCAACACAGATGTGTCAGGCAAAAAGCAGCGAGAGGGATGAAGTGGCAGCATAGCAAATGTCTCAAACTAGAGAAAGACTAAGGGGGTTGACAATGTGCTGGCGTGAGCTCTCCTTTCCCTCAGGGTGTAGGTACTGTATGCTGAAATGCTCTGAAATGTTAGTGCTGGCCCATTTTGCCTTTGTGACATAGTGATACAGACAGGGAACTATGTTGAACGCTTAACTCAAAGGTGATATATGGATACATATTAGAGAAATTCCTGAGAGATAAATAAGGATGCAGCACATGCATTTGTGGATGAAGGTAAACAGTCATCTAGAATACCGGATCATCAGATCACTCATATAACTTTTACATTTAAAAAACAACTCTCATGATTTGAAAACAGAACTTGGACCATGCACAGTTCTACTAATGCAAAAACATTATTTCACCCTCAGTTTAATATTTTGCACCTTCAACTGAAACATGAATAATACATGTGCTACAGATACATACCTTTTCTATTTTTGGTTTACTACTAAATTTTTCAAATGTGTATGTGTAAGGGCTTTGCAGTGCCTTCCTAATATGTTGGTATTTACACATAACTTTATTGGGACTGTTGATGCAAAGTGTCCAGGTCCCGCGACAGCAAAACAAGCCCAAATCATCACCCCTCCTCCACCACCGTGCTTTACAGTTGGTATGAGGTGTTTGTACAGATGTGCTGTCTTTGGCTTTCTTCAAACATGGTGCTGTGCATTATGGCAAAACATCTTCATTTTGGTCTCCACTGTCCGAGGGATGCTGCTACAGAAGCTGTGCTGCCGTGTTCTTTTTAGGGAGAAGAGGCTTCCTCCTGCCAACCCTTCCAAGCAAGCCATACTTGTTCAGTCTTTTTGTAATTTTACTGTTAACATTTAAAATGCTAGCTGAGGGCTGTAGAGTCTGAGCAGTAGCTATTGGTTTTTTTTTGGCACTTTCTTTGAACGTTGCATCATCTGAACTTGGGGCGATTTTAGCCGGGATGTCCGCCACTCCGGCTAACACATGTTGTAATACGCCAGACCAGCAAACTGGATCAATTAATCAAGATAATTTCCCATGGAAGTAGTAAGAGCGCACAGAGCCCTGTGAAAACTACAAATACAGATTTAGAATTTATATGCAGAAACTCCGGTGTGTGAGCTTCTGCTCAGAGTGGATGAAAAGGATGTCTAAAACATCAAGTTGGTGTCCTTATATGTTCCAAAGGAGCTTCATTAGCACAAACCTATCATACTCTAAGATATAGGAAAGATTGGGGAATGAGGACAAGACAGCCGCTTGAGCTGAGGAGCTGAAAAATCAGCCGAGCAAAGCAGAGCCGACAGTAACTCCCCACACAGATCAGCAGAGTAATGTCCATGAGTAGAAACAGCTTTGGCACATACACTTTTACAGTTAGTGAAAAGGAGCTGAAAGAACTTTACCTCCTTTTATGCTATGTCATATTGTGAAGGTTTAAGGAAACATACAGAAGCATGGTGTACCCTTCTTTGGTAAAGCTTAACAAATAGGTATGACAGCAATTGCTAGCTTGTGTCTCAGCATGGCATGTAACACATTATTGTAGCAGGAGCTGGTGCTATACTGATACTGGGATGCTGGCACCCCTTGTCTCTTCCACTTTGCCTGTTGATTGTTCAGCCAAACCACTGTCAACCTCTAGTCTCATCCTGAACCTGACAAGTTTTCACAGTCCTAATAAAACCAGTCTGAAGATGTTTTGAGGGGTGATGGAAATTAAATTAAAGTGAACAAAGCCAGATAAATTGGCTTGGTGGCATTTGTTATTTAGAGAGTGTTAATCCAGAGCTGTGCTGTCCAAATAAAAGCGAGGGCAGAATAAGCTGTTGCCTTTAAGCTAATGAGATATTAGCCAAATCCTCTTAGCCAAACTATTTTGTGAGGGTTCAGTGAGCGATTGCCTTGCTGGCACTAATATGGATGAAGAACTGTGGTTTTGTTAAGTGCCAGACTGAGAATGACTCTAGTTGAGAGTGGTATTTAACATGGATGAATGAAGGAGGAAAAGTGAGAAAATTGTTCTTTTTCTCCATCAGGTCCTACAACAAACTTATTTTCTTTCAGGATTTTATTGTTGTGTAAGCATCAACTTTTATATTTGGTGTTAAAACAAACAAACAAACAAACAAAAAAGGTGTCACTTCCTTAGCAAAGGAAATGGGACCGCTTTGCTGTATAGTATTTATAATAGATACAGTAAGACACAAAGAAAAAGTAAGATCAATATTTTCAGTGGTAACTGCTTGTGTTCTGGTGCAGTAGTATTTTGCCGCTTTTGTTTTTAAAAGCTCCCGATGGAAGTGATTTTGATCTTGATAATAGCAAACTGTCACTAATGTAGGTTTATTCCATTTATTTTATTTTACTTAAGATTCTATTGATTTATTTTGGCATACAGATTTGATTTTAAAACTGATATTTTTGCAGGTTCAGTATATTTAGTGAAGTCTTTTATAATGTACTTGTTAATACTTTATTCAGAATGCTTCTCATAATTTATTGGCTGCTGCTTGTAAACTAGAATTGTATTTTTTTTACGTGTTAGTTTGAGAATGCAACAAAATACAAAACTAATGATGTGTAATCCATTTCAAGCAAACCAGTGGGGCATTGCAACAGAAGAACAGACGCTTCACAATAGATAGAATCAGTGGGAGTACAACAGAGCGGGGCACAAGCCAATTCTCAATCTGAGATGCAAAGCTTAGAATAGACTGATGTGCAGACTCTGTTCCTTTGCCAAATGACTTTCTTTTCTACACATAAGATGGCTTTGCACAGGGGTTGCCAAAGTGCTGTGAGTTTTACTAAATATGATGATAAGTAAAGCACATGACAAATTGCCGTGATTGCTCTTTGTTAGGTTTAGATACTAAATTACTCTAGTGCATTTATATATTTTATTATTTTAGTACTTATTTCTTCGTACTACATTTTTCAAAGGAATTTTGAAAATATATTTTTTGCTGGTACAAAACATGCTACTAGTTGAAATACATTAATTTTCATTGATTTGGCTGTCAGAAAAAGTTCAAGTCTTGTATTCATTATACAAATATGTGGCTCATATGTCTCATTCCATCACAGTTCATAAGCATTTACCATGAGACTGGGCTAACCTGGGCTAAAAAATAAAGATCTAGACATTAGCCTTCCTTATCACCGAGCCTTCTGCCCATCTTTCTTCTACCTTAAAATTATTATTGTTATTATTATTATTATTATTTCCATCAGTCGGTAGAGATTCTAGTCTCTGATAGTCAAACTGGACAAACCTAACAACTAAGAAAGTCAACTGGACAACATACTTTATCAGTGATAAGTGGACAGTGTGCCAGTGGACAAACCATATAAACAAATAATGAGTAAACATCAGCTGTCAAGAAATCAGTTTTCCACCTCGCATTTGTAAATTTTTTTCACAAGCCTTTTGAAGACATGACGGTTTTCAGTGAGACATACAGTAAGAGAGAGAGACATAACACTCAGTGAATGCTGAATTGAAATACACTGCTCAGAAAAATAAAGGGAACACTCAAATAACACATCCTAGATCTGAATGAATGAATGAATGAAATATTCTCATTGAATACTTTGTTCAATACAAAGTTGAATGTGCTGACAACAAAAATCACACAAAAATCATCAATGGAAATCAAATTTATTAACCAATGGAGGCCTGGATTTGGAGTCACACACAAAATTAAAGTGGAAAAACACACTACAGGCTGATCCAGCTTTGATGTAATGTCCTTAAAACAAGTCAAAATGAGGCTCAGTATTGTGTGTGGCCTCCACGTGCCTGTATGACCTCCCTACAATGCCTGGGCATGCTCCTGATGAGGTGGCGGATGGTCTCCTGAGGGATCTCCTCCCAGACCTGGACTAAAGCATCCGCCAACTCCTGGACAGTCTGTGGTGCAACGTGACGTTGGTGGATGGAGCGAGACATGATGTCCCAGATGTGCTCAATCGGATTCAGGTCTGGGGAACGGGCGGGCTAGTCCATAGCTTCAGTGCCTTCATCTTGCAGGAACTGCTGACACACTCCAGCCACATGAGGTCTAGCATTGTCCTGCATTAGGAGTAACCCAGGGCCAACCGCACCAGCATATGGTCTCACAAGGGGTCTGAGGATCTCATCGCGGTACCTAATGGCAGTCATGCTACCTCTGGCGAGCACATGGAGGGCCATGCGGCCCTCCAAAGAAATGCCACCCCACACCATTACTGATCCACTGCCAAACCGGTCATGCTGAAGGATGTTGCAGGCAGCAGATCGCTCTCCGCGGCGTCTCCAGGTTCTGTCACATGTGCTCAGTGTGAACCTGCTTTCATCTGTGAAGAGCACAGGGTGCCAGTGGCGAATTTGCCAATCCTGGTGTTCTCTGGCAAATGCCAAGCATCCTGCACGGTGTTGGGCTGTGAGCACAACCCCCATCTGTGGACGTGGGGCCCTCATACCATCCTCATGGAGTCGGTTTCTAAGCATTTGTGCAGACACGCACATTTGTGGCCTGCTGGAGGTCATTTTGCAGGGCTCTGGCAGTGCTCCTCCTGTTCCAGTTACAGCAAACCTTCTTGCCACAGCTCATATTGATGTGCCATCCTGGATGAGCTGTACTACCAGAGCCACTTGTGTGGGTTGTAGAGTCCGTCTCATGCTACCACGAGTGTGAAAGCACCACCAACATTCAAATGTGACCAAAACATCAGCCAGAAAGCATAGGTACTGAGAAGTGGTCTGTTGTCCCCACCTGCAGAACCACTCCTTTATTGAGTGTATCTTGCTAATTGCCAATAATTTCCACCTGTTGTCTATTCCATTTGCACAACAGCATGTGAAATTGATTGTCAATCAGTGTTGCTTCCTAAGTGGACAGTTTGATTTCACAGAAGTTTGATTTACTTGGAGTTATATTGTGTTGTTTAAGTGTTCCCTAGATTTTTTTGAGCACTGTATATGGGACATTTCTGCAACAGCAAAGGTGATGGTAGAAGCATAATTTCCACAGGAAAAATGCTTTAAAAAAATGACGTTATTCTACTGTATATGCAGTTTTCATGTCCCAGTGACCACTGAAATTGAAGTTAATTCAAATAAAGAGCACTTTGTGTAACTACTGGCACCTGTTGATTTTCAGCTGTCCGTGCACTGATTGGCCGGTGCAGTGTGGCACATGGTGGCAAACAGATTTGCTCCATAAGCTTATGGGGAACCAATCCAAACACAAAAGGTGTCATTCTATATATACTGCATTTTGCAACCCAAATTTTGTTTATATTGATTAGTTAATGAGTGATAAGTTAAAAACGTGCCTGTTGCCATCAGTGTTTAGGTTGAGTGGCTCTAAGTGTTTCAGCCTGCCACCAGGCAGCAATAAAAGAATCATTTCCAGCGCTAAATCAGATTTATTACAAAGAGTAAGTACTGCTCAAGCAAACCTGGAAACTGATAGCGCTACAGATTTATCTTCATAGATACCCGTGGATAGCCTTAATTAACACCTTTTGGATTATATTACATTATAGCAACACAATCATTTAGAGAGACATTTTCTCATGTTAGCTGACAGGCATACATTCAGGAAACACTGTTACTAGCACCACGGATAATGGCAGCCTTTTTTTTTTCCTGTGACTTTCACAACTACAGATGTTGGGACATTTCTTTCACTGTGTAAAAAGAAAACACCCTTGTTGCTTCTGTCATGACATACTAAATAATTCTGATGCAATGTCTTCATTATAGCCTCCACTACAACACTGTTACAGAACTTCATTGAATTTTATTTCACTTCTTCAGCAAACATGGTTATTTTTTCCTGTGGTTATTGCCCCGTGTTCTATGTTGAAAACAGTTGCTAGATTTACAATGAAAACTGAAAGTGTACAGCAATACACCAGTCTTTGCGACAGCCCTGCCAGTGGTAATACAATTTAAACACTCTAGGCAGTCATCTTATGATCGTCACTTGAAAGTAGAAGCAAACTATTCATGTTTAAACTGGTCAAATTAGAAAACATTAATTTCCATGTTTTTCTGGCCATCCTGTGATGATCTGCCTGTAACTTTGTTTTCAAGTCCACCAGCTCACAAGGGCTTTATAGCTGCTAAATTCTGCACAAAGTTCTCTTTTCTGCTTGGTTGCTAGGTAGCTTATCTTCAGTTAGTCAGTGAAACTTGACCAAACAGTAAATTTGAGGCTCCTAAAACCACAAAAATGAGTCAATAGATATTAAAAACAATCTTCAAAGCTTGGGGGAACTGCATGCTTGATTAATACAATTAATGCAGGAGTTTTGCACCCTGCCATTACAGGAAGCAGGCTGTTTTCTGGAGGCAAACCATGTGTTTCTCTGCTACGTATGCTAATGAATTCTAAGGGCAAAAAAACAGGTTGATTTACAAATTGACCCTTACCATCTCAAACAGCATTACAAACAGCTCTGATTTCCTTCTACACAGGAATTGGGGAAGACAGAGAGGGCAATCATATTCATCTGTTGCCACCCTCCTGCTGCATTTGCCTGGTCTGACAGAAACTGCAGGGGTTGTGTGCTCACTGAATGAAATGTGAAATAAATAACAGAAAGAGAGAGAGAGAGAGAGAGGAAGAACAGGCAAAAACATTAATTTCCCACCTTCATTCATATTCACATGGTGGGGACCATCGCTCTCAGATGTATGATCTTAAACAGATTTCTTGGTGCTCACCCCCATCAGCGCATTTTCTCTGTCATGTATCAAAGCTGTCGTACATATGAATAAACCCCCTAACCCAACGTCATATCCAGCCGGAGCTAAAGCGATATGCGGGGGTAGGGTGGGTGCAAGGCAGCAAGGACCCAGTTGCACATTGCAGGGATCATGGCGGGAGACGACACCATACATCAGTGGGGACATAGGCTGTCAGAGCATGAATGGGTTTTGTCATGAATGAATAACTACCACAAATGTGCGGTGAGGGGAAGAGGAGAGCTTTACTTGCCTTAGCCTTTTCATCTCCTATGATCCACACTTCAGAGTTAGAGTGAAGAGGTGTGTGCGTGTGTGTGTGTGTGTGTGTATGTGTGTGTGTGTGTGTGTGGTGAGCTTGTTGAAATAAACAGATTCCTCAGTGGAAGAAACAAGGAAGGATAGCTTCCTCTTCGAAATGAGAGAACAAGAGAACAGTAACGAAAAGTGAAGCCAAGCAAATGTTGCCAGGGTAAACGGAGTGTGTGCTGTCTGTGTCAGCGTTGTGTTTTATACTCATGTGTACTGTCACCTCAGGCTTATGTCGCCTGACATCTCAACACTTTTGTCTCTGTGAGTAGAGCTAATTTCCCACCCAAAGGGAGTTTTGTCACAAGGAATGTGCAATGAGAAATGGACTCATTGTTCATCACAGTCACTCGATTGTTGTCACCATTTTATTCTCAAGAGGTGAGCTCTCTTCTGCCTTCTATGTATGTATGCTATGTGTTTGAGGTATACATGGCAGAAAGCTCATTGTACAAATTACTCAAAATTATGTTCTCTCCAGTGAAAAAAGATGAAAAAAAAAGAAAGAAAGGTGGAGCAAGACAAAAAAAAGATGTAGACTCTCCTGCTGGATAAAACAGTCCAGACTGGGTGAGGAGGTGGGTGAGACTGGGAAGGTGAGGAAACTGGGCTAAAGCAGTAGGAGGGGGAAGGGATACTCAGTCTTTCCCACCATACTGTGTTTGTACTTTATCAACAGTATCCCAGAATGCCCATGCTCATTTCCCGCTATGCCCTGGCACTAGCACTCATGGCAGCTGGCGTCCATTCTCCTTGCGCCTCCATTCCACATACCATGGCAATCGATTGTGGTCTCATCCCCAGTGTCAGCAATACTTAGTCCTTCCACCTCCTGGTTTCCACTCTCCTGTCACCTTTTGACCTCACTGTTGTTCTCACCAGGGGGTATTTTATCCTAATGACATGCACACTCACATACACATATGTATGCATCCATATCTGCTTTATATTTCAGAAACATTTTTGTGTGTTGCCTCTGTTTAACGCTGTTACAAACATAAAAATATATAATTAAAATTTTTTTTTTTTGCATTGACTTAAGTTGCCTCATTTTCTTTTGATTGTGTCCATACCAGTTGGAATGTCCGTTTCCCTCGGCACAGCACACACACATTTGCACATGGCTCTGCACTGTCCATTGTACCCTTGACTGTACAAGGTGGGAGTGATTTATGTATTTACAGGGGACAGTGAACAATGAAAAACACTTATTAGGTGTCATGTTCTTCATCATTCATGATCAAGGTTAAAGGAGGATTTTAAACATGTGCTGCAGCATAGGCGTAAGTGTGTGTGTGTGTATATGCGTGTGCGTGTGTCTCAGTCCCCCAAAGGCCCAGTGGCTTCCCCTGAATAACTGTGTAATCGATCATAAAAAATGCTGAATAGCTCAGTCTGGACAAGAGACAGAGAGGCAGTCATGTACAAGGAACATTGACTGAGTTAATGATGGTTTCTGTGATGGCCAGTGCCCAGGCTATTTTATGGTCACTGTATGAACTCAGTCACACTGGGGTAGTTTACTAGATGAAATTCTGATTTGTATCAGGTTAAAATAAATTATACTTTTGTCGAGTCATATCCATCCTATTTAACCTGTTGACTGCAGTAGATACCACAGTTGTTGGCTTGTGCCTTGTTTTCTTTTTGAATGCAAGCAGACCCTGACTCACATAAGAATGAGTTTTTGAAGCTCGAAGGAATAGGTTGGGATTTTTAGTCGTTAGCGTTGCTAAAGATGAAGCCAGCATGTATCTCTTGCATGCACAATGAAGATCTAGTCAAGTCAGTGTTATACAGCCCAGTATCAGAAACTATGAGTTTGCCACAAGCAGCTGTGTATTCTGCACAGCACGCAACACCCTTTATACTCAAACCACTTAAAACTGCTGGAAGACTGAAATACAGTCACAGTATAATTATGCTTAATGCAAACAGACAATCTCCAACAATGTGATGAAATACTAGAAAAGTTCATATAAATCTCAATCCTTTACATAGGCTTGGCCCTGGGAAGTGGAGGGCTGGCAGAAAAACAAATGAAAGATCAGAAAACCATATTAACATATAGGTAGGTGAAACCTGTAGAAAATAAAAGTTTATGAAAGTTTTTATATTAAGTACTTTAAGAAAATTTTATATCAACTAAAAACAGAGATTGTTGAGATTATAGGTGAGCATTTGATAAAAACATACAAACCAAAACATACAAACCATATTAATGATCATTGGGAAAGTTTCTGGGGAAAACCTTGTCTTGTTAGGTGAGACGACATCCATCCCACTTTGAATGGAGCAGCTCTCATTTCTAGAAATCTGGCTGAATTTATTAAACCCCCCAAAAAGTGACTATCCAAGGTTGAGACCAGGAAGCAGAGTTGCAGTCTTACACGCCTTTCTGCAGCTTCTCTCCTTCTGCCATTCCCCCCAAACCCCATTCCCATAGAGATGGTGCCTGCTCCCAGAACACCAAAAAACAAACCAAAAACCAGCAAGAAAAGAATTTAAACATAAAAATTCATAAAGAACAATATAGCATCCTCAGCTGCACCATAGAGTAAAACAGTCAAATCTGGATTAACCATTCTGTCTCTCGCTAGCAAGTCCCTGTTATTAAATGATTTAATAATTGATCAACATATTGATTTATTCTGCCTTACGGAGACCTGGTTACAGCAGGATGAATATGTGAGCTTTAAATGAATCAACACCCCCGAGTCACACTAACTGTCTGAATTCTTGAAGCGCAAGTCGAGGAGGAGGAGGAGGAGTAACAGCAATCTTCCACTCCAGCTTATTAATCAACCAATGACCAAGACAGAGTTTTAATTCATTTGAAACTCTGACTCTTAGCCTTGTATGTTCCCTAATTGGAAAATTCAAAAACTAGTTTTATTTGTTATTATCTATCAGTCCACCTGGTCCTTACTCAGAGTTTCTGTCTGTATTTCTCAGACTTTTTATCTGATTTAGTGCTCAGTTCAGATAAAATAATTATAGTGGGTCATTTCAACGTCCATGTAGATGCTGAAAATGACAGCCTCAACACTGCATTTAATCTATTATTAGACTCAATTGGCTTCTCTCAAAATGTAAATGAGCCCACCCACCACTTTAATCATATTCTGGATCTTGTACTGCACATATGGCATAGAAAGTGAACATTCAGTAGTATTCCCTGAAAGCCCCATCCTATCTGATAATTTCTTAATAACATTTACATTTACTTTAATGGATTACACAGCAGTGGGGAATAAGTTTTATTACAGTAGAAGTCTTTCTGAAAGTGCTGTAACTAAGTTTAAGGAATCTAATTCCTCCATTATTATCCTCTTCAATGCCATGTGCCAACACAGTGCAGAGCAGCTACCTGAACTCTGCTCCCAGTGAGGTAGATTATCTCATCAATAGTTTTACATCTTCACTGTGTTTGACTTTGGATACTGTGGCTCCTCTGAAAAGGAAAGCCTCAAATCAAAAGTGCCTGACTACGTGGTATAATTCACAAATGCGTAGCTTAAAGCAGATAACCCGTAAGCTGGAGAGGGAATGGCATCTCACTAAAGTAGAAGATGCTTCATTTAGCCTGGAAAAAGAGTTTGTTGCTCTATAAAAAAGCCCTCCATAAAGCTAGGAACATCTTACTATTCATCACTGATTGAAGAAAATAAGAACAAGCCCAGGTTTCTTTTCAGCACTGTAGCCAGGCTGACACAGAGTCAGAGCTCTGTAGAGCCGAGTATTCCTTTCACTTTAACTAGTAATGACTTCATGAATTTCTTTACAAATAAAATTTTAGACATTAGAGAAAAAATTATTCAAAACCATCTCAAAGATTTATCTTCATGTTCAGCTGCTTTCAGCACTGCTGGTATTTGTTTAGACTTTTCGCTCCAGTTGATCTTTTGGAGTTAACTGTCAATAGTTACTTCCTCCAAACCATCAACGTGTCTATTAGATCCATTCCTACTAGACTGTTCAAAGAAGTCTTTCCAATTAATTGATGCTTCAATCTTAAATATGATCAATCTGTCTTTATTAGTTGGCTATGTACCACAGGCCTTCAAGGTGGCTGTAATTAAACCACTACTTAAAAAGCCATCACTTGACCCAGCTGTCTTAGCTAATTATAGGCCAATCTCCAACCTTCCTTTTCTCTCCAAAATCCTTGAAAGAGTAGTTGTAAAACAGCTAACTGATCATCTGCAAAGGAACGGTTTATTTGAAAAGTTTCAGTCAGGTTTCAGAATTTATCACAGTACAGAAACAGCATTAGTGAAGGTTACAAATGATCTTCTTACAGCCTCTGACAGCGGACTCATCTCTGTGCTTGTCCTGTTGGACCTCAGTGCAGCTTTTGATACTGTTGACCATAACATTTTATTACAGAGATTAGAGCATGCCATAGGTATTAAAGGTACTGCACTGCAGTGGTTTGAATCATATTTATCTAATAGACTCCAATTTGTTCATGTAAATGGGGAGTCTTCTTCACACACTAAGGTTAATTATGGAGTTCCACAGGGTTCTGTGCTAGGTCCAATTTTATTTACACTATAACATGCTTCCCTTAGGCAGTATTATTAGAAAGCATTGCATCAGTTTTTATTGTTATGCAGATGATAATCAGCTTTATCTATCCATGAAGCCAGATGACACACATCAATTAGTTAAACTGCAGGAATGTCTTAAAGACATAAAAGCCTGGATGACCTCTAACTTCCTGCTTCTACATTCAGACAAAACTGAAGTTACTGTATTCGGCCCTCCAAATTTTAGAAACATACTTACTCTGGATGGCATTACATTGGCCTCCAGTAACACTGTGAGAAATCTTGGAGTCATTTTTGACCAGGATATGTCCTTCAATGCACATATTAAAACAAAAATGTAGGACTGCTTTTTAGCATTTGCACAATATTTCTAAAATTAGAAACATCCTTCTCAGATGGTGCTGAAAAGCCAGTTCATGCATTTATTACATCTAGGCTGGACTACTGTAATTCATTACTATCAGGCTGTCGTAAAATCTCCCTGAAAATCCTTCATCTGATCTAAAATGCTGCAGCTAAGTGTGACAGGACTAGAAGAGAGAGCATATTTCTCCCATATTGGCTTCTCTTTATTGGCTCCCTGTTAAATCCACAATAACATGTAAAATGTTTCTTCTTACATATAAGGCCTTGAACAATCAGGCCCCATCTTATCTTACAGACCTCATAGTACCATATCACCCCAATAGAGCACTTTGCTCTCAGACTGCTGTCTTACTTGTGGTTCCCAGGATACTTAAGAGTAGAATGCATGCTCATAGGGGGTCGTTTTGACTGTTGGGTTTTCTCTGTAATTATTGTAGGGTCTTTACCTTACTATATAAATAAAATTGAACTGAATGAGAGGCAGAGGCAGAGGCTTTCACACCCCTCTTGTGTGGACCCAGCTCCCAGTTTGGATTCGAGACACAGACACCATCTCTGTTTTTAAGATGAAATTTAAAACTTACCTTTTTGATAACGATTATAGTTAGGGCTGGATCAGGTGATCCTGAACCATCCCTTAGTTATGCTGCAACAGACCTAGGCTGCTGGGGGGTTCCCGTGATTCACCGATTATTTATTTTTCCATTCACCTCTTTTACTCTGTTATACCACTCTGCATTTAATCCTTAATCATCATTAATCATCATTATTATTAATCTTTGGCTCTTTTCCATAGCATATCTTTTGTCCTGTCTCTCTCCCCTTCACCCCAACTGGTTGTGGCAGATAACTGCCCCTCCCTGAGCCTGGTTTGGCTTGGGGTTTCTTTCTGTTAAAAGGGAGGTTTTTCCTCCCCACTTTCACCAAGTGCTTGCTCAAAGGGGGTTGTTTTAGACTGTAATTATTGTATGGTTTTTACCGAACAGTATAAAGCACACTGAGGCAACTGTTTACTGTGATTTGGCCCTATACAAATAAAATAGAATTGAACTGAAAGTAATGAAATATTCAAGGGATAATGTCATTGCTTCTTCCATTGGTTCTTATTGCCTATTTCCAAATGAATTTCACATTGCATTTAAAAAAAACAAAGTTAAGAATTTAAAAGAGAAATATAAATGAATACAATTTTTGTCAGAATATAAAGATGAAAACCTTAGTTTCCTGCATAGCTGGGGAAACAGCTGAAAAATAAAATCCTAACATGGTGTGACACAAAAAAGCTGAAAAAACGCTGGATTTTATAATCACAACACAGAAAGTCTGAGCGATAAAGTACAGCTCTCACATCAAATATTTAATTCTGAACTTTTAACACCCAAAGTAAATGCAGCATGATATACTTAAGCAACAAAGAAATTGAACATTATTTTGCTAGTGACTACGAGGAAGCTCTAAAACCAAACAAAAGACATTAAGAGCAACAGGTCAACAGGTTCACGAGTCCAGGAAACAATCTTACACTGACAATTGGAATCATTACTGAAAACAGTGAAATGGATTTAACACATATTTAACACATATACAGTCATTCACAAATAGTGCCTGTTTTATTTTATGAATTAAGACCCAAATACAGTTATGATATCTTTTGTAACATTTTAAGTTACAGCATAAGTGCTATATGTGTCCTGGTAGGACAGTTCACTTCATACACAGTACTTTTTAACCATGCAATCAAACTAGTCTTGGACCAAAATATATGGTATTAACCTAACATGTTTTTTATGCAAGCATGGGGATGTAAACTTGAGACAAGATGGGCCTGCTAGGTTTAAACCTGGAAAAAACTGCTAAACAAATTAGAGTTCTGCTAAAACAATGGAAGGATTGCCAGAAGGTTTTGTGCAGGATATCGCCACCTAAAATTAATAAAAAGACAAACCAGGAAAAATGAAGAAACTCCAAGAAAGATGTGCTTACAAAGACACCAGAGCACACAGAAACAACAATCAAGCTGTGCATCCTGCCCTAATCCAGGCTGGATGGGTCCTGCAACACAGCAACTCATCCGTCCTCGTAGACCACAGTTAGTCTTTTATCTCCAAGGGACTGTTTACTTCCAGTAATTAGGCTATTCATCACCCTAATGGGAACATCCCCTCCACTAAATAACTTCTCTTTTCTCTGAATAAGGCTTACAATTTTGGCAAGGCATTTTGAGAGGGAGGTGGTACTCCTTCTACCCATGATGCCAAGGGGGGCAAGTTGTCTAATCTGTCAACATTTCTTATCAGAAAGTCATTCATGGTCTACAATGCACTGGGGAGCATTATGAAAAGAAGGGGATTTGAAAAACAAAAGAATAATAATATGTGCAATAATATACTGTAATTCCAATTCAAGTATAAAGCATATGCTCTCCAAACACAGAATATGTTATGTGAAGGAATTTTTGATGTACTTCCCACAAAAAACATGCCTTTGGAATGCCACTAGATGAAATATTTAATGTATGTTTAGTTCAGTCAGGAGCACTTTAGTCTAAGAAAATTATTATTCCATCCACAGTAGTTTAATATTTGCTGGTATGGCTCTGTGCTGTGACCTTTACACCCTTCCACTTGCATACGTGGAAAGCCTGAGGCAAGGAGAACAGCAGCAAAGACTCCCCAGGTAGAGGGCAAAGCAGGCATCAATGACAACAGCGATGACACTGATTAAGTTAGATATAGCATGAAAAGCAGGATCCATGGTGGTTGCAAAGTGGTGTGCTGAGGAAGCAGCAGAGTCAGATAGCAGCTCACAATCCCACCCGAACCATCGTGGCTTAGAAAAAACTGCAACAAAATAAATTATAAATCAGCTCCAAGTGTCACAATCTTAAGCCAAAATGTTTTTTTTTCTCCAGTTTGTACTGTTGACCTATTTTCATTGTCACATTGGATAATGTGTAATCTTGGTGTTTAACATAGTCTTTTCTACAGTACCAGCAAAATTATTTTGCAGGATGTTTTGGATTTGAGAAATCTAGATGGACGTCTTCATTTACAGCATCTAAAAGTACTGCAAGCTATGTATTGTTGTAGAAAGCAGCCACCAATATTAACCTGTACAACTGCTGGTGTTGTTGCAGTGCTACTGACCGTCTGCACAATGACTGTACTTTCTTTGTCAGACAACCGAGAGATTTACAGCCTAATTTGATTGACTGGAACAAAGCTATGCTCACTGCAGGTTTCCTTGGAACGTCTTTCTGTATTCAAAAAGTTCCTTCAACCTTGCGCTGTTGGCATCAACATCAGTGGCTGAAACAGAGAACTGACTGATTTCTGAGATGTGGTAGGCCATTTAAAGTGCTCCTGTGGTCTCAGGATATGATCACTGCTGGTTTGTTGCAAATTGGCTCCAATTCCATAACATACTTTTTTTTTTATGGTTGATTTCTGTAATAGCTTTTCCTTTGGGTCACATCCTTGCTGAAAACACAGTACTTCAAAGTATATTCGCATCAGGACTTTATGGTATCTGCTAAGCTAATGATGACCAGTTGAAAAAACCTTATTTTTATGACATCATAATTCTCAAAACTGGCCCTGTTGCTTATAGCACCACCAAAAGATATAAATTAAAACTTGCAAACCACACTGCAGTGTTTGAATAATTGTAATTGTAATAATAAAAAAAAATATTAGTAATATATCACTTATTGTAATTATACTATACTTATATTATTTATTACTTGTTATATTACATTTTGCTCAATGTGGATTCTAGGGTATATTTGGCCATCTATGACTACTTTTGATTTTACATTTACAATATATATTTCACCTTAAAACTTTTTACCTTGCCTGGTTTGGGTTCTGTTTTTTTTTTTTTTAAGCAGAACCTCACCTCAAATGGGTGACTGCACAGTTAGGGTGTAAAAATTATTAATCCTAACTTGGTTTTACTTGGTCTATCAGTACAATTTTAAAAACTATTATGTAGTTTGAAGTTCGCATTTTCGACACAAGTTGAAATGCAGCCTCGCTGAAGCTGTGTCCTGGTGCTCCGTTATCTTAAATTGATCCTGTCATTTGGACACCCAGCATCTCCATCAACTACAGAGGGCCAAAGGTGGGGCTTTTTCTTTCAATTTTTCTGATTTCTTTTTTTTTTAACCTTGAAAAATTATGTCAAAAATATAATCAGTTGATCTCGGGCTCATTGGCCACCTTTCATGCAAACTTGATATGAATCAGACTGGTAGTTTTTTTTAATTTTGATAATAAACACACACACAAAGATACCAAAAATAATACCTCGTTCGCCCTCTGCAGGAAACATATTCAAGTTCAGACTTTTTACATAACTGATATCCTTGGTGCCAGGCTTGAGAAAAATTCTTTTAATGGAGGTCAGTAAAATGACACAATTACTCATTATTTCTGGCTTCTAGAAGCTCCATCTCTCTGTTTGAGAGTGAGTGAAAGCTATTGTGGTATGGAGAGACACCTTTGACAAAGCCATGGGAAGAGATGGGGCAGTATATTAACTAAACACCTGTGGGAGCTGTGGTGATGAGAGATTGGTTAGTTGATGGTTCCAGCAGTTACAGCCTTTCCATTCATTACCCCGTGCTGCTGTATCGGCACAGACCGAAGCCCAAAGCCTTGTCTTGTACACTGGGGAACGACTAGACGAGCTGGACTTCTCATCTACCTTTCTGATCACCACTCACCTCTCTGAGGGTGCCTTTGTGTCCCGTCTCTCTTCATTAAGATAGACCTTAATGGACTTTTTGCAGGCCTCTGTGCTTGCAGAGAGAGATAGACTAGGGAGATGTAAAAGGGCACATGAGGCTGTGGATGAATGTGTCCTCCATCTTCAACAGCCTCAACAGGCTAAAAAAGAAAGGGCCTTTCAATAATGAAAGGGCTTCCTTTCAATATTTGGTCTTGGAGAGAGAAAAATGGGAGAAAAAGAAAAGGGAGGCATTTTCCAGGGGTCTTTCTATGGATAGTCATAATTTGCTCCAGCAGTACCATCTTTTTTTTGTAATAGGAACTTGTCCCTTGCCATATTGGTACATTGAGTTGCACTTAAATCGTGATCAACATATTCCAGATATTTCCAACAAGACATACAGATATAGTCTGATCTATTTAGACACTCAAAAATATACTTTCTTCTGTGGCTTTGCAATTTTCAAGCACATTATTGACCAGAGTAGTTGGTACTATCTTGTATTTAATTTCTACCGTATGCTCTTTCCTTCTCAATTTGTATGGTCTGCTGGTTCTGCCTCTTGTGTTTGGATGTAATGTAGTCTTTTCATGACAAATGCTTTTATGCTTTAATTACTTGCTTTAAATATAATTTTAATTTACAGTACCAGTCAAAAGTGTGAAAACACCTTCTCATTCAATTTTTTTTCCTATATTGTAAATTAATACTGAAGTCATCCAGACTAAGAAGGAACACATAAGGAATCATGATTCCTTATGTGTTCCTCGTGGAGGCCAGGTCATCTGACGCAACACTCCATCATCCTCTTTCCTGGCCAAACAGCCC
>JAMQGT020010202.1:0-10080 GCA_024447675.2 Pterophyllum scalare | reverse complement strand
ATGTCTACCTACTGGTTCCATTCCTGTGCTGCAGCATTCAAAGAAGAGCTTTGGAATGTCCTTCAAGAAGCCTGGAGAACAATTCCTGAAGACTACTTAAAGAAATGCCAAGAAAGCTTGCCTAAGAGAGTTCAGGCTGTGTTGAAGAATAAAGGCAGTCATTCCAAATATTGACTTCCAAGCTCATTAGAATTGTACAAACTCTGCTGTTGCCTGCATTGTATTTTCATGTATGTTTTCCCATGTTTCAATAAACCATTGCATTCCATTTCCCAAGGAAAACATAAAGAAATGGCAGCTGTTTTGAGACTTTTGCAAAGTCCTGTATCTTCCGAGTCAAGAGAGCAGTTTGTGTCAAATCAGAGTGGAACCAGTTTTCACCCAAGAGTTTTTGTTTTTTGTTTGTTTGTTGGTTGGTTCTTTTGCTTAAGATCAGCATTTTTTATCTTGATACAGGAAATGACAGCAATATCTGTCTGTTTGTGTCTCTCTTTTTCCTTTTTCTCAGTATCATCTGCACTGATGAAAAAAATTACCAGGCTTATCACCTTCTCTGCCTAGTTGTGCCTTTATTTGTCCTCTAAGAGATGTATCCATGAAGAAAGGAATTATTATTAAAATTATTATTAAGATTTGGGCCAGGCATTATTTGGAAATGGGGAAATTCCCTAGCTGACTTATTGCCAGAGGCTGTTCCCAATGGACAGTCCTGCACTGGGTTTTTGTGTTTAAGATTAAAATGTATATTTTTCATATTTCATGACATTACATGGCTAACAGTTGGCTAAAGAATTGATTACTTTCCTTTTTTAGTCCATTTTGCTCTGAAAAATGGTTAATGATTTGCATTCAGTTTTTGGCCTGTTTGACTTGCAGATCACAAATTAAGCAACTGCAGAATGCTGAAAAAGTGAGGGCTAAAATGAGAACTGATCTATTCTGTTGCTGAGCAAGGTTGTAACACTGCCAAGAAAAACAGAGGAGTTGTATGAACAAGAGTGTGCTCAACAGAGGTGTGGTCCCTACCACAGCAAACAATTTAGAGATGATTTAGAGTAGTTCTCTTCTACCTTTAGTTCGTCCTTTAAGTGGAGGGGTTAACAACAGATTTTTCTACAAAGATTGATTAGTAACATTGTTGGAAACTTATGTAATCCATTACTTTTTATCTATCTAGATGTCTTTTCTGTTGAAAAAGTGAAGCGAACATGCAAGTAGCTCAGTGCCAAAAGAAGGAAATGAATGTTACAAGTTCAAATTAATGGCTATATCTCGCAAATGAAGCACAGTTGAGTGGATGATGTCCTTTACTACTATCTGTTTTAGACAATCACACATGAGCGCACATGGACAAACAATCACCATGGCACAGGCACAGGGACTCAATCAACACAAAAGAGGAAGCTCCACAGCTGTGCTGTGTTTTACTGTGGTAGATACCTGCTACCATTTTGCATATCAAGATTATACCCCAATGGCAACACGCACGCAGCTTTCAAAAGACAACCTTCCTCTTTCCGAAAGAACTGCTTCTAACACGGTTCACAACAGGAAAAGATCTTTCCTTCTGTTAGCAGTATTCAAAAAAACAAAAAACAATCCCCAAATAGAAAAGGAAGACTTCAACTAAACAATAAGTAAGCAGTGAATGGTTCACAGTTTAATTGATGGACTTTTATGATATGTAAAAAGCTAAATGAATAATAAACTAGATTATTCTTTTTTAAAGCACAGTGAGAGAAATTAAAAATTTATAGTAGAATAGCAAATATAAGTAAATGTATTAAAAAATGGCAAAAAATCAATAAAAGGCCACTGGTTTTTCAAGACTATTGTGTAAGAAAAAACAACATTTGGAACTTCTGGCATTGTGTTCACCTGCTGTAAGCAAAAACAGCTGTAACATACAGTTCGCAATCCATGCAAAAGATGCACATTTTAAAGCTTGTTTTTCATATCCATAATTTTGAAGAAGCAGATTTGATTCTGCAAATCCATCAAGTTGTTACAATTTAACACAATTATACGTTAGTGTTCAAAGTCGGTATATATTGTGAAAATAAAACAGCAAAAATGTATCGTACTTACATTTCTCCCAATGCATGCTGCTTAGATGGTCAATATCAGATAGCTAAACTGAAGAAAATCAAAGTGGTGCGTCAACTGACGTGCTTTATAACAAATAGAAGCTCGCTAGCAATTCCCCGGGGATGGCATAGCTTCTCTAACCACAACTGCATCTGTTTCACAGTTGATGGTGTTTTAGTTGAATCATACCTACAACAGCTATAACATTTGAAAAACAGAAAGAAAAAGGCCCATTTGGAAAAGAGCTGAAGACAAGTGAGCATTAAGAACAAAAGCATAAAGACATTCAAATGTAAAAAAAAATAAAGCAAAATTAATTAAAATGCTCTCAAGGATATTTGTATGAAAGACTAACATCTTCCATTTACAAGTAGCCAAACTTAGTTCATCTGAAGACATTATTCTGACTTTCACTCACAGAAGCATTCACAAGGAATAAAACTTAAATAAAACCTTAATTTAAATCAAGGGATACTTTCAAAGAGTGCAATGAGAAGTTGACCTTGACCAAGTAGACCTTGTATAATGAAATAGCATATTAATAACACCCCAACAAGCCATTTTGCATATTATCACTACACCCCTATCTTGGTTGATGAACGAGGTGCATTAATATGAGACAACTTCTATTAACTACCCTATCAACTAACTGTTGCTTTAACCCTGTAATATCTAAATCATTACTGGTGATGATCCTAACTGGATGGATGGATGGATGGATGGATGGATGGATGGATGGATGGATGGATGGATGGATGGATGGATGGATGGATGGATGGACCTTAAAAACTATTTATATATTTCCAAAAAAGTTATTTTTACATTTCTCCAAAACAGCTGGTGGGGCTACTCTTGGGTTCATCACTGATGACGACTCATAGTTAAACCTAACCATTTTGCCAGCTGTTTAACATGGTTACAAATGTAGACATGACATGCAAAACATCCTTAGTGGAGCATACTGTACATTCATAAGGTCAAGTTGGTTGTACCTTTACACAAAGAGACACAGTGAATGGACCAAAATGATTCTCAGAAAGCATGTGTACAAGAACGTCTGAAGCTCAATGATAGACTGAACACATAACAAAATGTACATTATACTCTGATGTTTAAGGGAACAATAAATGCTGTTTAATGTGAATCACAGTTTACCAATCATTACCTACCAGCTGCAGGAGTTGCACTTTGTATTAATAGAGTACCGTATATCATAGGGAATGTCTTTATTGTCATTGTACAAATATTTGTGCAATGACAATAAATTTAGCATCTGATTCTATTTGATCTTTCTTCAGTGCTCCTAGCTGTCGGGGAAAATCATATTTCCTTTACCAAACAAATTAGATACAGTATGGTAATTTGTGAAACTTTTGAGATGTGAGCCTTTTGCAGCTGTTTCCCATGTTTTTTCCTGCAATGCTTCATGGGAGTTACATTCTTGGTATATCAGTGTTTTACATATGTTTTTATTTCACTCCTTTTACCTTGTGGGATTAAAATCATCATTAATCATGAGTAGTATCCAAACCCCTGGTCCCATGTTATCAGAACATAATAATTGCTTTTAAAAACTGTTCTCTCAGTTTGCATGTTTTTAATTTGGTCCCCTAACAAACTTCCAAAGTAAATTTACTTTTTTTCCAAAAAGTTTAAGGTCAAAAGGCTAGAATTTCTTAAAACATTTATTTTCCATGCTACTGGAAACAAGGAAAATTTGTTTGGGAAACATTGTGCACATAACTGCATCATTGTGAAAGTGAATCCTGTATTTCTTGGTTCACTGGTGGAGTGGAGCCAATATAGCCGGATCTGTCTGGCTGCCACAGCCAATCAAACAAATAGGTTTACTAGCACTGCTTGTTTAGACATGAGAGTTGAGAATTAGTCTAGCCTTTAGTGTAACCAGAAGATCTTGATAAGAGATAATAGGTTTTACAAACCTTGGCTAGAAAAATAGAGGTGAGTAGACATTTATTGTGAAAGCTGGTAAAACTTCATGTGCTTGTCAAAAAAATCTGAAAAAGCATATTAAAGTGCTTGCAGTGAAGAGGATAATTACCTGTTTGCAGAGGTCGCCAAATGTCTGCAGAGTGAATCACTACTGACCTCCAAACCTCAGGTGGCCTTTGGATTATCTCAAGAACAGTGTGTAGAGAGCTTCATGGAATGGGTTTCCATAATTGAGCAGCTGCATCCAAGCCTTACATCAGTAATTGCAATCCAAAGCATCAGATGTAGTGGTCTAGAGCACTCCGCCACTGGACTTTAGACCAGTGGAGAGCAGTGTTCTCTTGATGAATCACACTTCTCCATCTGGCAATCTGATGGAGGAGTCTAGGTTTGGTTGTTGCCAGGAGAATGGTACTTGTCTGACTGTATTTGAAAAGAGTAAAGTTTGATGGAAGGGGGATTATGGTGTGGGCTTGTTTTTCAGGAGTTGGGCTTGGCCTCTTAGTTCCAGTGAAAGGAACTCTTAATGCTTCAGGATACCAAGACATTTTTGACAACTTCATCCTCCCAACTTTGTGGGAACAGTTGGGAACTGCACACCAGGGTACAAAGCACAGTGAGTCCTGACCTCAACCTGATAGAACATCTTTGGGATGAATTAGAGCAGAAACTGTGAGCCAGGCTTTCTTGTCCAGTATCAGTGTCTGACATTACAAATCCGCATCTGGAAGAATGGTCAAAAATTCCCATAAACACACCCCTAAACCTTTTGGAAAGCCTATGGTTTGACAATGGGAAGTCTTTCTATGTTCATATGTTGTCACCCTACTAAAATAATGGCCTAAGTTGTTTTTAACTAAACATTTTATTTTTGCCTAAATCATCAAATTTTCAATATTTGGTTCAGTTTTTTGCATTTTCGAAAATACATGAAAAAATTAAAGGCCATTTTTATAGGAGGCTGATGATGTGGAAAGCTGTAGTGACCAGTTATAAATAAATTGTGTGCAGCATGTTATTAAAAATAGTAGGTAGTGGGAAATTTTGATATATAAAACACACAAAGTATATTTAATTTAATTTTAACTAATTTTACAAAAGTTTTTTTTTTAAATATAATAATAATAATAATAAAAGGAACAATTTGAAAACATCAAACTTCAATGGGAAAAACATCATCCTGTATATATATACTGATATGAAATGGGTAATGTCTTAGGAGAAAAGAATCCCACATCATTTAATGAAAATGAAAATTAACAACCTACAGAGGGCTGAATTCAAAGACCCCAGAAATCGGTGAAGAAATAGATAATCTCCTCCCAGATCTGGACCAGGGTATCACTGAGCTCCTGGACAGTTTGAAGTGCAACCTGGCGGCATCAGATGGACTTAAACATAATGTCCCAGAGGTGTTCTACTGGATTTAGGTCAGGTAAGCATGGGAGCCAGCCAGTGGTATCAGTTCCTTCAACCTCCAGGAACTGCCTGCATACTCTCACCACATGAGGCTGGGCATTGTTGTGCACCAGGAGGAACCCAGAAACCAGTGCACCAGCCTAAGTTCTGACAGTGGATCCAAGGATTTCATCCTGATGCCTAAAGGCAGTCAGGGTGTTGCTACCTAGCCTGCGCATCCCTCCAAGGATATACCTCCCCAAACCATCACTGACCCAGTTGGGCTCCTGTTTAAACTCTGTAATGTCCAGGTATAACCTCATGCTACCAGTATTGACACTGACCCATAAGCAAATGCAAAACTAGTGAAAAAAAAAGTCAGAAAAGATAAAGAGGGAATGTCAGTGACCTCCACCTGTAAAGCATTCCTGTTTTGGGGGTTGTCTCATTGTTGCCCCTCTACTGCACCTGTTGTTAATTTCATTAACACCAAAACTGAAACTGATTACCCCCCCCCCCCCCGCTACTTAACTGGACAGATCTATACCCCAGAAGTTTAACTGGCATGACGCTATACTTAAAGTGTTCCTTTCATTTGTTTGAGATGTGTATATCAGCCTCTTTGTGATCCTCTTTTTCCACCTAGTCATGTTGCTAATTAACAAATTAGTGAAATCTTCTATCAGGTGTTCTTGTTCCTCTTTGTTTTGCATTACACTACTTTATTTGATCATGTCAATGAAAATATTTCATATATACATGGTGTGAATTATTTGCAGATAGTTTTTTTCATTGTGTTTTTGCATAAATTTTACAGAACAGCCTAACTATTTTGGAAACAGGACTATTAGCAAAGCCTTTAAAGTGTAATGACAGTATCAGTGATGAATCACAGCTCATGGACTGAGCCTCAAGACAAATAACTGTGATGAACAGGTGGCTTGAATTTTCTCTCTTTTACTCACGCTTTTCATTTTTCATGTTTCACTCATACCAACCACCTCCACCCTTTAGTTTCCCACATTCTTTGTGGCCAGTTACTCAAGCTGTCTAAACAAATCCTCACCAGTGTCGACTGTCAGTAACATTTGATAAATACTGACAAATCCATGCTGTCCCCTCTTTTGAAAACCTCTTTGCATCAGCTGTTGGCATTAAACCACACTTTGCATTACGCAGCACACATACAAAATCAAGCAGCACATTTCTAGTAAAGAATAATGAGAATGATGTACTTGTTGGAACTGTCATGAGACTTGTGCGGTGTGAGAATGTAAGTTTGAGCATTTTCTATGTCTTTTCTGTCTTTTTATTTTTAGTTTTTTATTTATTGGGTAGTGGCTTGCTCTAGAGCATGGTATTTAGAATGTAAAACACTTTACCTTTCACTTCCAGGAAAAAAGGCCTGAAGCCTTACACAAAGCATTAGGATCTAGATTATGCTGTTTTCATCTCTGGAAATAGCAGCAAAGTGCTGAAATGTATGGCTTCTACCAGTTGTTTTCTTTCTTATCTTCACTGTCTATAAGTAGAAACAAGAAATTAAGACAGGTTTATATAAAATTGTAGAGACAGCTTTAACCATGATTGACAAAGCAGATAGGACTACTGCTAAAATTAAAAAAAAAATATGAAGAAAAGCTAGTGGACTCACATTCATTTCTGAGACTCTGCTTGTTTTTTTTTTCTGTGTGTTGCTTGTCAGTGAACCATGAAGTACATGCAGGTGTTTCCCATTTGTTCTGCTAGACAGACAGGCCAGTTTCAGGGCCGTGTATAGAAATGTATTTAGTCTCAAGATTTTTGCAGCTGATTGCATACCTTTCTGCTGCAAAAATGGTGGAATGTAATGCAATACTTTATTTTCAGTTTGTGCTTGGAGTACTTTTTCCTTGCGCCCCACTGCAATTCACACAAACACTGTAATTTTTAGCCTACCACTTATATTTGATAGCTTCAGTTTCATTACATCATCAATTTAATACTCATGTCTTAATAAAGAATATTACTTTTTTATAAAATCATGCCAAATTTATGCAATATTTTTACAGTTTTGCTATTTTAAATATGGGATTTACTGCTTTTTTAAAAAAAAAAAGTCCAGGATATAGAACAAAGCAAACATCCTGAATATTATTTTGGAGTCTGGGAAAATCTGACAACACTTCTGACATTGTTTTCTGAACTTTTTAAAATATTCATCCAGGGTTTTCCTGGTTTGGGATGAGCCTTTTGGGGGTGATTATGTGTATAAGCACCACATATCCATGACATGACCAGACAAGAGTATGCTACCTGTTGTTACAGGAACTTTTATTGTTCTGCTATGTTCGGCCATTTAATAGACAAACACGTCTTACAATTAAAATAAACGGATTAATAGATTTTTGTTTGTTTTTTCATTATTTCCTTTGTCTCTGGCTTAAACCGTTTTGTTGGGCAAATGTATGAAAATAATTAATAATTGAAACCAGCCAGAGATTCTGACTCTAGTCATTAGCTTACATTAAGTTACAGTTTAAACAGAAAGAAACATAAACTGCCTGCAAAATCATCCACCTGCACTACACGTGGCTGGTTGCACATAAAAATCTGTCTATAATGTAGTTAACTATGTGTCTTTTGAATATTACAAGATGTTTGTAATGTAATTGTAAACAATGTAAACAAGATAGTTTTGAATTTGTGGCTCAATTCAGATTTTATTTTGTGCAGTATAACCAGTAGCTATACTCCAAAAGAGGAAGTGAACCACAATGAAATGACTGTGAACACCACAACTGCCTGCTGCGTCAGAACTGTACTCTAAACACACTGCAAGAGGTTGTTTTTTTTTTTTGCATTTAACTTACACCTGCCTGAAACAGTTAAATATATTACTGTGTATGGAAATGAAGTAAACAATCCATTTACATTAACACGTTCTGGTTTGAAATGCAGTTAGCATCAAACCAAACAAATAAAATCTTCTTTGATCCTTTGCTGTTTTTACAATATTATCATAATCATTCTCACCACTTGTAGCAACTCACACCACCCTTCCAGCCGCAAATGGGACAGACTGGGAAAATCCCATAATTACATGCTGAATTAAATAAATCAAATGCTTCCTCTACTATTTGTTTGAGGCAAGCAAATAATATTCTTAGGAAAATGTTGCATTTGGCAGGGTAGTGGCACTGTGACACATTTCAAGGGAAACAGGGTGGTTTTGTTTTTTGACCAGTAAAACGGTTTTCCCACGGAAAGCAAATATCCAGTGGATGGATGGATGGATGGATGGATGGATGGATGGATGGATGGATGGGTGGATGGATGGATGGGTGGATGGATGGATGGGTGGATGGATGGATGGATGGATGGATGGATGGATGGATGGATGGATGGATGGGTGGATGGATGGATGGGTGGATGGATGGATGGATACTTTATTGATCCTGCAATATTTATGTCACAGCAGCAAGAACAATAGTACAATAAAGTGATAGTAGAAATGCAAAGCAAACAAAAAAAACAAAATAAAATAAATTAAATATAAAAATGTAGGTAAAGAAGCGTAATAGTAAGACTGACATTGTGCAAGAGAGCAAATATCTACTAGATGGGAGGGACCAAATGTGGGAGGAGGATTATCTGTGTTACACTTACAGTCGTGCCATAAAAATGTAAATTATTTTAAGTCTAAATTTCTTTGTGTTTTGTTTTATTTAATAGAATGCCAGGATCCATGTGTGACCACTGAGGCTTTCTTACAGTCAGCCGAGGTGGTGCACAGGTTGTTCAGTCTGGTCTCACAGTCTCGAGTGACTGCTCTATCTACCAGTACCTAGTGTTTTGCTCCTCTGGTGTTACTGTCAGTTCCTTTCTGGGCCCCTCTCATGTATTGAACCATGTTTCTCATATTATTCCTCTTCCACTGAGAGTACACCTTGGATGATTCAGCTGATGATGTCTGGTCTATTCTCCTGGCTTCTATGTCTCTAGCACACCTCTTCAAGTAGTTAGTCAAAATTTCTAAGGCCTCAGGTAGGGACAGCTTGTTGTACTTCTTAGGCACCCATTTCCTCAGCTATGATAGTTGGCTAACTTCAGAAGGTTTGCAGTACAGTCTTAAGACCATGGAGGAGATTCCAGGAGATAGGTTAAGGGTAATTTAAAGAGTAATTTCCTATCAACAGTACCGAGATCTGCTTCTTTGTACAAGGAAGAACAGGATGAGCATAGCCAGAGCCATACAAAATGACCTCCAGTGGGCCACTGGTGTGAATGTCTCTCAACAAACAACCAGAAGCAGACTTCATGAGGGTGCCCTGAGGGCCTGATGTTCTCTAGTGGGCCCTGTGCTCACTGTCTGGCACGGTAGAGCGCAAAGGGCATTGCCGTAGAATACCAGAATTGGAAGGTCCATCACTGATGCCCTGTGCTTTTCACAGATGAGAGCAGGTCTGGAGAAGCCATGGAGAACACTGAGTATAGTCCAGAAATGTATTAAATATTTGCTCCTTTTTTATGTATTAAAAGACTGAAAGCTGGAAGTGAAATATAATATAGCAAGTAATGTTGTTGTACAGTACCAGTCAAAAGTTTGAACGTGTCTTCTCATTCTTTTTTCCTACATTGTAAATTAATACTGAGGTCATC
>JAMQGT020010201.1:0-45503 GCA_024447675.2 Pterophyllum scalare | reverse complement strand
TGTGTAACCTACTTTTGGTTCAGTTACGTATTGCTGCCTGCCACATCATGTTTTTTACTTTGCTTTTGAACTCAGCCTCTGTCTCAGAGTTGAAAAGGTGCACTTCCTTCCAATGATGTGCCATATCCTTTCGTTCCTAACACATGACCTAGTCCATATCAGTATAGATATCCAGCATGATTTATTTTCCAGTGATGGTGTGTTTTCAAAGAGTTCCTTTAAGTCTTTGGAAGTATAAACTCTAAATCCATCTACCTTGAAATTTGATTCTGAGTATGTAATCTTAGAGAATATAAAGATACTTTACAATTGATTTCCTGAAGAAAATGAATTAAGTGTAGAGAATAGCTGAGCTACCACATCCCTATCAGCATTTCATACAGGCCAGCAGGGCCAGAGAGGCCGACTCCCTGGGTTGAGGGTTGCTTTTTTGGGGTTATCAGGTCAGCACTAAGCCCCTGGAGCAGCAGTCCCCCATCAGAGAGAACCAGATTAGAAACTAGATCAGATTTATAAGAGGAGAAATGGGTTGAAAGCAGTGCTCTTCATTAATGTGTGGCCTCAGAGAGACAGAAATTATCCTCAGCATGTTTTGTATTCATGTATTCCAAATGTGAAAGAAGCAGCACAGAAATGCAAAGCTCTCTTCCAAGAGATGGTGAGAGTGACACGTACATTTAAAAAAATCACTGATGGTACAAAGTTAAATTGTAGTGCTTTTTAAGAGATGGCAGTTAACTTATGCTTGAAAAACGGTAACACTTTTACGTCTGCCATTTGGAAGGCATGTGCTTTTGAAGCAGACATGTTTTAAACTGTAGTGGTGTTAGTGTCACTCTCATGCATATATTTTCACAAACTGGAGTCTCAGACTTTCAGAAACCATAAGCCTTTCTCGCTTCCAATTTTGAAGCTCAGGGCTCTTCACTGCTGTGTTTCTTCAGTGTGGATCAGCAACATTTCTCATTTGTTTGTCCCGTGAACCACTGCATTACAACTGCTTTTCTTCCTGTGGTGTTAGACTTTCCCTTCTTTTAAATTTTCTTACATACCTTTACTAAGATTTTCAGTCTCCTCCATCTGGGTTAAAGTTTAATTAGTGACATAAAATACAATAAACTACCAGTTAGGAACTCTGATTGATAATCAAATTAGTAATTAAAACCACAGTTACATAGTATCAGTAAGACTGAAGGATTTGAAAGTTGAAGAGCCGAGGTTGCGGCTTTTACTCTTGTGCAATATTATTTACTCCAGCATAAGCATTGAAAATAATTTGGGAACTACAAAAAAAGTGTGTGCGAGTGTATAATAGAAAGAGTGCCTGTGCGTGCCTGCAGGAATGTGTTTCTCTTTTTCTCTGCAACATGGTTGAACACGTGTTTGCCCAGATCAAGGAGCATGTGTGGCGGGAGCTTTGAATTTCCTCACCACGTGCTGTAATGTTTAAGCCACATCAAAGTTAAAACTGTGGGTCCCTTTGTTCTTCTTAGAGAGTTAAAACTCGGCACTAACTTCCCTGGTGCTCTTGGTAAATTTAAGTGTTTATAACTAAACCTTTTCACTTTGTTACTGGTGCGCATTAAGCTAACCAGGAATCTTCTGCAGGCTCTCGCAGCACTGCACTTAAAAGGAAAGTACAGTGTGTCTGTTTGCAGATCACACAGAGGAGAGGGAGAGGTGAAAGGCCTCATCCTCTGAAAGCAGAGCAATGGAGCAGTGTTCTCACATCCTCAGAGGTGAAAGTTAAAAGAGGAGAACAGTGGGCAGAAATGCTTTTACTGACCTGACGTTAGGGGTCAGGGTGCCAGGTTGTGCAGGAAGTGACTGCCATTTCTTAGGGGGAAAAAAATTGAATTCTTCCAAGAGACTTTACCAAGGGACCTTAAAGACCTCACCAAAAGAAGGGAAACCTGCTTTAGACAGAAAAATATATATAGCTATATAGCAAATGCACGTGCTCACCTCTGTTATTTAAACCTCTGCACAGGTTATGGCATGATGACAGATGGCACAACAACATTCATCAATGCTTCAGCCTGCACCGTGAACTTCCTCCCCATGAACCCACCCATTGTCTTTGACCTCCCCAATCCCAGGACTACATGACTACAGGAAGCTAACCCGCAAACTCCTACCATCAGTCAGGAGAAAGGAAACAAGAGAGGTAGGTGAGGAGGCAGGAAGAAATGCAGGAAATGCTGTAAATATTGCACAGGTGTGTGTTTATCATGTGCAGCACACGTCCACAGAATCTGATTGTGAAGCTGACCAAGTGAGGAACTCTCCCTCACTCTGTTTTGTTATCTCATATGACATAATTTCTTCATCTCACCACAGACTTTAAAAGCGGACACAAGGACAAATGGAAGGACACTTTAAAATGCAGAAAAACTGGCAACTCTCCGACATCTCTCTTACTGCACTGACAATCTGACGCTGCTCCCAGAGACCCAAAAGACCCTTTCACTTTGCTGAAATCAAGTGAAATGGCCTAACTCTTCATCTAAGGGAGAGTTTTAGCTGAACCATGGCTATACAGCACCAACAGAACATTTACTTGGGGGATTTTCACAGACTTTTTCATACTTTTAAACATTAGTTTTCCATCTTTTTCCAAATTTCCTCCCACTAAGACCTTGTGCTGCTCCCCTTATCGTCCTCCCTCCTCCCTCCTAAGGCCTGGAGCATGCTGGAGTGTGTGTGTGTGTGTTTTTTCACCAGCATGTCTGTGCTTGAGAAATCAAAGGGAGCGTATGAGGGCATTGAGAGGTCTCTGCCACAGACTGTGGGGAGTCTGGGTGTCACATATGTTGACATGATTCCCTTGGGCCTCATTACAACCTTCAGTGAGCCTCTGAGAGGAGGAGAGAGTCCCACTGCTCCTTCCACATAGTTCCCATGTTACTCTGGCTCCTCCTTTTCCTTCTTCGTGCTTCACGCTGTGAATGACTTGCTCAGCTTTTAGCTCTTGACCAGGAGGTCTGGCTTCAAGACTTGCAAAGGAGACCAGGTAACATGCAACGTAAAGGTGCTATAAGCTAATGCTACTTCTGAACAGTCATGCTAACAAACCTTGGGAGCAGTAGTGGTTGTATCAAGGATGGGCTCTCATGTTATTAATGGAAGATATGGATCTTCACTTTTTCAAGAGAAGCAAAGCTGTAACTAACTGATTAATGTAAATGTTCTTTGTCGATGTAAAGAAAAAAAACTTGAATTTTTCTCTTGAAGAAAAAAGAAAGTGTTGCTATGCTTTTCAAAAAATTTGCTAAACATTTGTGTCAAGAAATGTGTGGTTGTTACATTTTATTTGGTATGTTTAGTAATGTATTGTAAATGCTTATTATAGTATTTTCTTCTATGTGAAGCTGCTCAGCCCCATTTGGTGAGTATTAACTCTTTCATGTCCCTAAGTAGTATGTGTTTAAAAAAATCTTTGTCTTTTGCAGCTTTACTTTCTGAATGTGGCTCATCCCAGTGAGAGTCTGAATGTGCTTAGCATAACAACATGTCACACTTTGATCTCTTTGCTCTCCGACATTATGTATGAATGTTCCCTGGGGCTGTAGTTTACTCCCGCTTTACTCTCGCTTCTTTCAGCACATCAGCATTCCTTGCACCAGCTGACGTCTTAATGCTTCTGAATTGGCAAAACAGAAAAAGGGGTCAGAATTGCTCATCGAGTAATCAGGTGGATGTGGAGAACAGCGGGAGGTTCATGCACTTGTTACAACACAAACATTGCTTAGCTTTAGCGCCTTTTCTTGAACCAGGATCCATTTTCATTCTATACATTTAATCCGTGTAGTTTTAGGTTAATTCCCATTTGTCCAAGCACTGTAATAAACCCACATCTTGTCATTGATTGGTTGGTAGTCAGGCAGCTTTGCCTCTTTATATACTGCAGCCACAGTTTCTTAATCTTTCATTGAAATCGAGTTCCATTCTTACATCCTCTTGTATATACTTCCTGTTTCTTAGAGGTGGAAAATATTGGCATATTTATGAGTTTTATTTATTTTTTTTTTAGTTGACTCTTTTGACATTGTGACGACTCTCAGTCCTTTCCCCATGTACTTCCACAAGCTTGTGTGTATTATTTTTGGTTCTGAAAGAACTTTCGTATTTTCTGAAAAGCTGAGCCATCCAAATATTATTTTTACAATAGAAACAAACTGGACAACCATTCTGTTTTATCTGGCCCACGACCACCTTTTACCATCCAACTGAGGTCCAGCTTTTTGGTTCAGACTTTGGTCTGAACCAAAGTAACGACTTTGCAATAAGAAAAGAAAAAGAGCAAACTTTCAGTGGACGAACCACTAAAATCCAAAGGCAATGGCAGGGTAACTGACATTAAACGCCTGTTTTTTTTTCTCTCTCTTTTTGTTTTTTTTAAATAATTTGATCGCTACATAAGAATTACAGAAGGCTGTTCCAAGGATTTACATTTCATCTTAGAGTCATGGTAGAAGTATCCCTTTTAACTGCTTCTAGCTGTAATTTGTGGCCAGCATAAACACAGGCTCTGTCCAGTAAATGCTAAAAAGGTGCAAAAATGAGTCATTTCATACTGCGCTGCTTTGAGCACACTTTTAAACAAAGACTGTGCTTGCACTGTTTTTAATCACTTTTAACCTAAACAGCTGAGCACAAAACACATTTTGGGGTTTTTACGTTAGGGCTGTGCTCTTAGAGAATTTATGGAATATTAGGGTTTATCTTTGCCTCACCCCAAGTAATTAAAAAAAAACAGGTTTTTTCAGCGACTACTACCACTTTACTAATTGTGGTGGATCCGAAGAACAAGAAATAATTGTCAAAATGCCAAGATAATATGGAATTACAATCATCTCACCTTTTTCAGCCTGAAGCAGGGGACACTGGAGATCGCAGCTGGTAATTATAGTTTGAATGTAGCCAGAAGAGGTTCTACGTCAGTGCAGTATAGGTCATTCTGCCTGTGTGAAAGCCTTTAAGACTGTATAAGAAGCGAGAGTTCTCAGCCTCATCATTTAAAACACAAATTTAATTAGTCTCTATGATAGGAAACGTTCCAAGACAAGAACAAAGGCAAACTATTAAAAACTAAAAGATGGGAGGAACTTTCATCTGGAAGCTTCATGCAAAGCTGTGTTTGGTCTGACTCTCCAGTTCCAGTCCTCATTTAGATGTCTCTTCCTTTGATGCTCTTCTGCTTCAATAGCTGTGTTATGTTTCCTGTTTTATCCAAGAAGGGGAAAAAAAGTGCTGTACTTTCTTGATTTATTTTCTGAGGCATGCTTAAACAAGTTAATGACTTCTGCTACTCAGACAATCTGCATATGAAGAGTTTTGTTCCAAAATGAGATGTTTACCTTTTGAAACAAGGAAAGTCAGCATGAGCAGAATGACTGACAGCTAAGACTTGAAAGCAGACTGAAGTTGTTCTTTTTAAAAGAAGTAACTTGTGTCCTTGTTGACGTTACTACTTGCTGGATTTTTCTTATTTAAACAATACTGGATGGTTAGGTCGTTGGATGAATGGATGTATAGCATTTTGAAATTAAAGTGTTCATATAATGTTGTATTTTTGCCATTATTGTTGGGGACTTTTACATTTTTTAAAGTGTACAATAAGAGAAGAACCAACAGCTCATGGAGACGATTCTGAAATGTACTTTTCTTTCTAAGGATTCTGATTATTCACAGATTGAATAAAATCTTATCTGTGACCAGTGGATCTTGTTTCCTTATTTCCATCTTTCGTTCTTCCCTTTTGTCTCTCCTATCTTTTTCTTTTTGTTTGAAGGCAAAAAAAATTTAAAAATGAGGCACCGAGGAAACTTTTCTCATCCTGGTTCTTTCCTTTGGTTCCAATCAAAGGTATCTGTGTCTTGTATCAATTATAGAGCCCTGAGCAGCGAGTTAATTTCCAGTCGCTAAACCCTTGCCGCTCCATCTCTGTCTCCAATTTTGTTCCACAGGTCTTCCACACCTCTGCACATTCTAATGAGAACCCTCATTCAAATAATTACATTAGTAATCCCGAGGGGGACCGGGTAATTTATTCGCGGACTGCTTTTTACTTTGCCATTAATACAACAAGCTTTCATATGCTCTTTTCTTTCTCAAGCTCTCTCCCACCCTCCCTCTTTTTCTCACTCTGCCTCTCCAACCACAATACTGAGCTCTTTTTCTCAGTTCTGATCATCCCTTTCCTATTTCCATCTGCTCATTCTTCTCCTAGTTTCCTCAGATAATGATTCTCAGCACTATATTTTTCTGTCCTCTCTGAGTGCCCCTGCACATTGCTGCACTGGGATTTCCTTTGAATGAATGACATGCGTCCTCCCTATCGCCTTGTCATCCATCTCACCTCACACTTCCCATCTGACGAAAAGACGCACCCACTGCCTTTTCTAGTATACATCGTTAAAAAGGCACTTTATTTGATTGGTTTTGTAACACAAATCAGTGTCAGGCAGACAGACAGCAAACACAAGGAACAACTTTCGAATCATCAGTCTCATGTGATTAATCTTGAAGCTTTTTTTTTTTATGTTTCTCAGTTTAACTCCCTCAGTGGGTCTATTTGTCCTGTCAGAGGCAGATCATATGTAAAAATGTAAGGTCATTCTGTCCTGGCCGGATTAAATCATGCCAGGATCTAGGGGCAAAACTGAGCTGTGGGCTCCTCATTTGACACCCATTTCCCAATTAGCTGACAGATTTAATTAAGGTACGCACTGTACTAAAATAATAGGAAATGATGTACAATATTCAGTTCAATTTTATTTATATAACACCAACTTACAATTGATCAAGGTACTTTATATTGGAATGTAAAGACCCTACAATATTGGTTCTTGACATTGGGGAGAAAAGCCCCCAAATCAGACAATATGAACATGCACTTGGTGACAGTGGGAAGGAAGAATTCCCTTTAAGCAGGATGAACCATGGGAAGTGGCAGCCATCTGCCACAGATGGATTGGGGGGGGGGCATAGAAAGGTAAAGACAAAACACTAACTATGGGAGAGAAAGAAGGTTTAATGACATGCAGTTCAATAAGGAGAGATAATTTAAAAGAACTAAACATCATTTTTTGAAATACAGAGTTTGAGTAATAAATTATTTGGTGATTCTGATGAAGCTACATATAACAATGGCAGAGAAGAAGCCTGTGGAGACTTGGATGAGGATCTCTAGCTGACGAGGATGAGGTGGAGCTGAGAGGGAGGCATGTAACATGAATGAGAGTCTGAAAGGCAGAATGACTATAGACTATACCAGCACAACTACAGAATGGTTCAGGGTCACCTGATCCAGCTCCAAAAACAACACTTTTAAGCCAGCCTATAGCATGAAGTCAATTAAACTACTGGGATGCTGATCTGGTCAGGTAAGTAGCAGAGGGGGTTGTTACAGTTTCAGCTGCTTTGGTGTTAATGAAATTCACAACAGGTGCCCTAAAGGGGTGAGACAAAAGGAATGGTTTTGCAAGTGGAGGTCACTGACATTTCTTTTCTCGTCATATTTTCTGTTTCTTCTCTAGTACTGCATTTGGCTAGGGTCAGTGTCACTACTGCTAGCATGAGGTGACTTTGCACAGGTAGTCCAACTCCACCAGGATAAAACATCAATACGTGCCATTGTCTCTGACCAATCAGAAACAGACTTCATGAGGGTGCGGCATCATGATGTTTTTGATGATGTTCTGTGTCTGGTTTTCACCAAATGTGGCGCTTTGCATTATCATAAAATATCTATACTTTGGTCTCAGCAGTCTAAAGGACAGAGGTTTTGCAGTTTCTTTAAATGCAATTTGCAAATCTTGTTCAACATTTGTTCAGTCTTTTTCTAATTGTACTGTCATGAGCTTTAACATTTAACATGTTAACTGAGGACTGACATGTAGTTCTTGCTGTGTTCGCAGTTTCTCTGAATATTGTACGGTCTGACCTTGGGGTGACTTTGCTGGGACGTCAACTCCTGGGAAGACTGGCAACTGTCTTTAAAGTTTTCCACTTGTGAATCATCTTTCTCGCTGTAGAATGATGGACTTAAAATTGTTTGGAAATGGCATTATAACCCTTCCCTCATGGGCCTGCTAAAGAGCAGGTGATTTTTATTATGTCTTGATACATAAAACCTTAGAATTGAAAGAGGATGTACTTTCTTTTAACCATAACTCTATATTTTGTTTGTCTTCAACTTGATTGACTTGAATACTAACCCTAAATATAAAATTTAAGAAGTAACAGCAAGTAAAGATTGGAATAATATCATGTGATTGGTGCAATATCTGTGTGGCTGGGCACAAAAATTAGTTAGTAGAATAGAGCCATCTTGGGAAGTGAGCTTCCACATAGACTTATTTTCCCTTTGTTTTCCTCAAAGCAAAAGTATTGTGACATTTTCAGGCCTATACAAGAGGTCAGCTTGACAAAACTTAACTGAAGCACCAACTGAAAGAGCTGAGCAACAGAAAGTAAGCTAACAGACGGAGACATGGAGGTAACATTTGTAGAGGCTGAGTGGGCTATTAAAACACACAAGGGGGATAAACTTGCTGAAGAGATGGAAGCATTGACCTGGCCTTCCTCTTTCCATGCTGCTACGGCGGTGCAGTACCCAGGGCACTGAATAAACCTGAGGCCAGTGGCAGCTCCTGGAAGTCTGCGACTAAAAGTCAATTCCCAGAGAAGGTTTGTGTAACAGATCATCCCTGTGGTGTTGGGGTACAGTAAAGAGTTAGACAATCTCCTCCCACACTGAAATGCCATTGCATATGAAGGAAAAAACCTGCAACAGCTGGAGCAGACAAGTGTATTATGTGGAGAATTTAACCATGGTACTAATTGTTTCTATTGACTGGCTAAGGCAACATTGTCTTCAGTAAACTGTATAGTAGGTAAATGGCAAGGACAATAAAATAGGATTAAATATGAATATCAACTGCTATTCTCCTGGGCCAAAATTTCAGCCTGGTCTTGTTTCAACCTTCAGCTTAATTGAACAATTAAAATTACTGATAAGCTGTCAAGTGAACAGGTGTGTGTGTGTGTGTGTGTGTGTGTGTGTGTGTGTGTGTGTGTGTGTGTGTGTGTGTGTGTGTGTGTGTGTGTGTGTGTGTGTGTGCGTGCATGTGTGCAAGCTTGCATACTTGAGCTTCATGGATTTCCAGTCACTCGCCTACAGACAGTTTGATAGTAGAGACAAGAAGGGAGATCAAATGGTTGCATCAGTAATTCCTAAAACAGTGGTTCATCTTGGAATGCTTTTCACTACTCAGATGCAGCAAATAAGGTGGAGCTCTGCTGTGTAGTGTGCAGTAGCCTTCCTGGAGTCTTGTGGTTATATGACAGGAAGCAGTGCCTTGTGGAGGTTGAGGACAAGCAAACAGATCATAGATCCTTTTCATGACTTCTACTCAGTTTATACAGAGAAGCCAGTGCTAATCTAAACAGCCTGCAACCTCTGAAGCTGCAAAATGATGCAACACTGAAGTGTCAAAAACTGCAGTTCCTCTAATGATCACTTGTTTCTGGCTCCAAAAGTAACTCGTGGACACTTATGTTATGGCTCAGTCAAAGTACAATAAAAAATAGGATGGCAACCTCCTTGCAACTAGGAAAAAGAAAAATTGGTGGTTGCATGGTGATTGTACTGAATTATTTAAATTTGGTGATTGCAAGTATTTGCGACCATCCTCAAATCCTAGGTGGCCACATTCAATCAGAAGGTAATTGCACAGGTTACCTGACGGGAGGCAACCTGTCTCAAAAAATCACGACTGACTAACTACAATCAGAATGGCAAAGGTTTGCAAATACTTGCTATCTAATTTATAATTGCAGACAGATTGCCAGTACATTGCTATCAGTAAGAGTCAGTCAGTATGTAAAATTTTCAACTATGTCACTATTTGTAAAGGAAATTTTGTTTCAAATCTATAAAGTTCTGGCCGGACTCTGAATGTAAGGAATTAATGTGAATTTCTGTTTAGTGTAAATATATGTATGCACACAACAAGAGCTTTGGAATTTTCACCAATTTATCACAGTCAATTGCAGTATCACATGTAACTGTCAACTCGACCTCATCCTATCAGAAACTGATGACAGACTAATTTGGTCTTATTGTCATTTTATCACAGTCTTGACATATCAAACTTTCTTTGAAGATGGCAAATGACTGTGAGTGGTCACACGCCTGGTACCCATCTGGGACCACTAAGTTTCAGCAACCATTTCAAAAGGCAAGGAGATTGCAAGTTTATTGCACACAGTCGCAATAATTTTCACCATGCCACAGTCTCCAACCCCTGTTTAAATTCAATTTCATTTATATTCCACCAACTCACAACAAACAGTTGCCTTAAGTTTTTTATGACTGTAACTTAATAGCATTAAAAAGCATGTTTTCAGCCTGGTACAAAGACAGATTTGGCCTCCATGATAGTCTTCCCCTTCATTTTTCTGAAAACTCTCTCCGATGGACAGTCGCACCAGTGGCATAGCCTCTTTGACTGACAGGTATCCTGACACAGGCAACTACAGGTGCTGGTCATAAAATTAGAATATCATGAAAAAGTTGATTTATTTCAGTAATTCCATTCAAAAAGTGAAACTTGTATATTATATGCATTCATTACACACAGACTGATATATTTCAAATGTTTGATTCTTTTAATTTTGATGATTATAACTGAAAACTAATGAAAACCCCAAATTCAGTATCTCAGAAAATTAGAATATTACTGAAGACCAATACAAATAAAGGGTTTTTAGAAATGTTGGCCAACTGAAAAGTATGAACATGAAAAGTATGAGCATGTTCAGCACTCAGTACTTAGTTGGAGCTCCTTTTGCCTGGATTACTGCAGCAATGCGGCGTGGCATGGAGTCCATCAGTCTGTGGCACTGCTCAGGTGTTATGAGAGCCCAGGTTGCTCTGATAGTGGCAGAGAAACATTTGAAATATATCAGTCTGTATGTAATGAATTAATATAATATACAAGTTTCACTTTTTGAATGGAATTACTGAAATAAGTCAACTTTTTCATGATATTCTAATTTTATGACCAGCACCTGTATAGCCAAATGGATTTTGCTAAGCCTATCGGTGGTAACTGGAGGCACTAAAATGGACCTCTCAACTGTCTTGTTTGTGCTGGTGCACACATTAGAGAATTTATATAATGGGATTATTTGCTGTGTGGTACAGACTGTTCAAAAACTTTCTGCTTCAGATTTCATGAGTAAAACTGCTGTATTTTGGGTTTTTTTTTTTTATGAATATAGCTTGTTCACCAGGCTTGCTGGTGTTAGCTAAAAATTCTGCGGTGATGATTCAAGAGTTGATTATTTTTTGCATGAACTGTGACATTAACACAGCCCTGTAAACATTAATACTCATGCTTGGTGTGCTCTCAACATGCTACAATGTCCCAGCTCTGAAAATGCAGAAGTCAAAACATCGTTTGACTTCTCCTACACTGATTTATCATAAAAATCATATAGCGACTCCTACTTAGCAAAAGCCACTTTTAAAATAAATCAGGAGGTACATGACAAACTGAAATGGCACCAAAGCACACCACTTGCCGTGAGTTGTGACATCATTTTGGTGTACAGCACCATTCACAAGGAGAACAACTGGCTCTTCATTTATTGCTACCTGTAACTTAGCGCTTCACGCTCTCTTCTAAATATAACCATTTTCAGCTACAAAAAAACTAACGTGGTAACAGCCAAAATACTAAATGAGTCCAAACATGGGTGACATTATATATATCTGTACACAGTTTATGATTTAGACTTGGTCATCCACACCATAAACTGGTCCAGGTCAAGAGTACCAGGTCCACAGAGAAAGCCACAAACAATGAGAAAGATAAACATCAACTAGAGGTTATTATCAGCAACAATTCATTATTGCACAAACAGACTTAACAAAGTGTTTCTTGTTATGTGATCAGATAAAGAGGTTTTGTCTGTGAACTTGTGTACAGACACCATTGAATCAGATACCATGCAGGGGGTCTCTGCAATTTTTCACAGATGGTTGGTTCGGTCGAGACAATGCAGGTCTTTGTGATTCCAACATTGGTTTGGAAGGTTGCATCTTGTAGGTTGCCAGATTAGGCCCTCACCCACACGCTCTGTTGAAGCTTGGGGCTTGGCTTAGTCGCTCAGCGGGGATCCTTTTAGAACATGCCCACCCGTGTGTCATTGTTCAAAGCTTCATATACACCTCCCATGCCAAAGGGAAAAAAAAACATCACTGCAATGCACCAAACTTGTCCAATTTGCCTATCATGGGGGGTGATAGTCAAGAGCCTGAGGATGGGAGGTCCCCATTGAGTTTATACATTCTGGCAATCCACTGTCACCCATCACCTCCCCCTCATTTCACTGTAACCAATGTTAAACTTGTACCCAATAAAATTATAATATATCAGACCTTAAACAGAGGATAGACAGGAGAGGAGGAGGATGTCAGATTAATCTGAAATGAGCTTAAGTACTGCTCAGCATGAGTATGCGTAGCTAAAAGTAGATATATCCCATGTCCCAATTTCACACTAAACTCAAGTGTGTAGAAAACTGTGACCGCGCCAAACTTACCTGAATCAGCTCCATCTTTGCAATGAAACACGTTATATAATGTCTTAAATCTTTTCAGTCATCTGCCATTGAGCCACATCCTAAACTGTAATTCTATATTTATTTTTATATTATTTACCTTGGAAGGTACACATACACATGCGTGTATGTTTGTGTGTGTGTGTGTGTGTGTGTGTGCGTGTAGATATAAAGGTATGCATGCATGTATATGCGTATATATGTACATATTTTCTTTCTATTATTGTTACTTATATTTATTCTTCTTAAACTGCTTCAACTGTTATAACTATTACATGGGCAACACTGGGACCTGAAGACAGAATTTTGTTCCATTTCATGCAAATGTGATGCGAATGACAATAAAGTATCCTTGAAGACAGAGGGTATTTTTTGTTTTTTCTTTGAAAGTGAAAAGACTGATTAAAAGAATGATCAACAGAGGAAAGTTGCAACCTTATTCAGTGTTGTTTCTCTTGGCCTGTCTCTTTTTCCCAACAATTTCACCTCTTCTCTCTGAAATGGCATTAATAATGATGATCGAGAATGGTTTTATTTAAAATGACATTTTTGTAACAGATGACAGGATAGCAGCTTCATGTGATGACCGTATAAGGCAAGGGTTTTTGTTTTTTTAATAGTGTAACTCAGGTAACTGCTATGGTGAGAGGTCAAACACACTGCAACTTATTCAACTGTCATTGAATGCACCCCAGTGAAGTGGAGGTGCTGGCTGCCTAGCACCGGCCTAGTGCAGCTTTGGGGCTTTCATCTCTCTTTGTCCTCTCGTCGTGCTGATGAGGAGCACGCTGCTCTTGTGTCATCCACATGCTGGGAGCTTCGGTATGTTTAAAATGACTTACTATAGATAAACTCACAAAAATGTTCATACTTCTGTATGGAACTGTATTGTTAAAGGTACAGTGTAGAGACTCTCACCACTAGATGTCAGTAGGTTGCAGATTGCAGTAAAATGAATTCTGTTTTCCTACCACTCACATTTCAAGTGCATAATCCTAGCCACGGTGGCCGCTGTACGGCAAGCATGTTTTAGGCCCCAAGTGTCTGCGTTATAAAATTTAACTTTCTTTTTTGAAAATGATATTTTCAAATTTGAATCTTAGGAGCTCAAATCTGTTTTTTTTGTTGGTTTTTTTGGTCACAAAAAAGGAACCTTTATAATGGGACAAGGCTACTAGTAAAACTAGCTGTATGCCCTGTTAGGTTGGCTTACTTGTCAAGCAGAAAGCATTTGTTTTAAAATCCTTCTCTCTCTGCAGCTCCTTCCATCTTCAAGAGTCTGTCAATATTAACTCTTGTTTTATCCCAAGGTCAGTCTGTCTCTTTCCTTTGCATTTTCACTTCTTTGGTGAAGAGGATCCCTTCTCAGATGATAAAACAGGTATGATCCTTCATATCTTGAGTGAAATGTACAGGCACAAATTAAAATTTGCCTCTATGGCACACCTAAGAGTTCTCCTGTCCTCTGCCTTTGCTGTACTACATATGTGGCTGGTCTCTAGCTGCATACATAAAACGTGATTAGGTGGAACTTTTATATCCACCTCAGTCTGGTGACTTAGCTTTCAAGGCATGTTTATTTTGACTGCTGTGCGCTGTGTTATGCTGCAGTGAGAAATGAATCCAGCTGTTGTGATGTTAATTGTTGAAGAAGGAAGCTGAACGTGTATAGAGATAAATGAGATTACTAGCTAAGTTAGCGGCTAAGCAGGCCTGACTATCACCCTAATATGGCAGCGGATGCAAATCTAGTTACAGAGTTAATGTGGTTATGCCTGAGAAAAATGTTTAACTGCAGTTCTGTTTTCTGTTTACATTCTCATATGAACAAGCTTAATACTTTATGATGTTTGTTATGAGCTAGATGTGCTGTTGATTCAGTGATGCTGAAAGCCATCAACAAGCTTTGGTTAATTTCCCTGCACTTTTGTGTAGGCTGTTTTTTCTTCTTACCTTGGTATCCCATCCTACTTGATGGATCTCTATGAGACAATCCTGATTGATGACTTTGCTGAGTCATTCTGCCTGGTAGATGGCCGTTGCTGCTGATGGCAAATGATAAATGTTCTCATAGAGCACTTCTCTGCTCTACTTGAGCACTCAAACCAGCAAGAAGCAAAACAACACGTCTTCATTTACCCAGTCACACAAGCACTTTTTTATACTTCTAAGTGCTTTTTAGCTAACATTCGGGCACATATTTACATTCCAATGAGCACATAAGGAGTAACTCAGGGTTTAATATCTTTCCCAAGGGTAGTTTGGTGTGCAGGCTGGGATCGAACCACCAACCTTCCAATTAGTAGATGACCTGAGCCACAGCCACCCCTAAATGCTGTGCTGGATACTATACCAGTCTAAGGCAGTGATAGGAACAAATGTTGCATGGGGTTTTTATTTTTCCTGAGCTCGGGTATTTTTCCCCTTTTTTGGCCAAAAATCTTGAAAAGTCAAGTAAAAAAAGTTATGGCTGGAAATTCTGCTGCCCTCTGAACTACTTAAAGGACAATTTAAAGACAAAAGGACCACAAAGACCTGAACTAATGAAAATGATAACTCTGTGGTGGAATTACTGCACTTGTGTAACGTGGTATGAGCAGACATTTTTTTGTGTGTAATTATTTCTTCTTTTGCACCATTGACATATATTTCTAATACATTTGTTTTCTGTTCTTTAATGTTTGTTGTGTTCATTGTGAACTGGAGGGCTTGACTCTCTTATAGTGGAGCAGCTACTAATAATCTGCTTTGTGAATCTAGGGACACATTTGAATTCTTTGTAACCTTTTGTCACTGAAACTGCATAATTTTGTTATGGTCTTGGGTCTTTTGCCCAGTGTCTTGTGTTTTTGTTTCCCTGAGGTTCTGTTGTCATATTTCTTCATGTTCTGAGCTTGCTTTTGATTTTTGATCTGTAGTTTGTTATTGTCATGGTTATTGTATTTCATTCCTGTTTCCCATTGAGTACATTTAATCTAATATATTTAATCTTGTTCAGTTCCTCCCTTTGTGTTTGTGCATGTGTCTTGGTTCTTTGTGTTTATGAAAATTTCTTATGCCTGCCTCTTGTCTGTGTTCTTGTCTCTGTGTTGTTTCCTGTTTTACTTTGTCAGACTTTGTCTTTTGTCCTCTGTTTAGTTTTTCTTCCTGGTCTTGTGATTACGTTCAGCTGTGCTCCCTACTTGTTGCTGGTTCCCTGATTACCCCTCTGTGTATTTATTGTCTCAGTCTCCCTGTGTTTTTTGTCACGTCCTCATCATTGTTGTGCCCCTGCTGTTTGCGTTTTCAAGAAGTTAGTAATCAGTTCTGCTGGCCTCGTCCAGCTCTGTTTTGCTCTGTGCCTTCCAGCAACAGAGCTGAGATGAATTTGTACCCTGTCTCTAGAGTCCTGCATTGTGGTCCTCAACCCACCTGCCACAGCAGTTCGTGACAAATTTGGTGCCTGAATATTGTAGTGAATAGAATAGAACTTTATTGTCATTATACATACATACAACAGAATTAAACATCATACAATGAATTATACAACATCATTCCATCATAGTATAATGAAATAATACATGTACTTAGTAAAGTGCCCAAGTGATAAAGCTTTGGTGTAAGTATACATGAGTTACACAAGCATTTAAAGGGGGCATTTTACACAAACTTCAATGTTCATAATAAATGTTACCAAAATTTAAAATAATGAGGTAATCATGTTTCCTATAAACCAAAAGCTCAGGATTCACACTGTTTTGCATACTAATGATCCAAAGTTATTTGCTACTTTCAAAACAAGCTAATGTCAGCTGTTAGCAGATTTATATCTGCTTCAGGCATAGCATGCCCACAGGGTATCCAAGCACCAAATTTTGCAGACTTTCAGAAGCTGGCCAAACAGAAGAAAGTTGGCTTTTAGACAGCAAGGTAATGGATTCCTGCCCAAAAGCAGGGATAATGGATAATTATGATTCCTATTTATGATGGGAAGTTTTCATAAAAATCCCGCATCAAATTAATTACAAATGTAGTATCACTGTTGGCTTTGAATTTTTTTACATTTTTGACTCTGGCTAGAGTAGAATACATACACAACAGCAAGTAGTATTTGTAGATTTCCACACTCCAGACACTCCAAGTAAAAATTGTTACTTGCAAGGTAACTTGACAAGAGTTCCTAAACCTCCACTAGTGCTCAACAGTTAATACACTAGCATATTTACTGCCAGCTTTTAGTCATGCAAGGCAGCAATGTTTTACCACCGCAGTGGTGGAATCCAACTGGACTAGACACACTCACCCATTCATACGAATGGATGAGTGTCCAAACTTCCTAGAATTTTTGCAATCATAGCATTTTAGGACAAAAGGTCACCGAATTAGGTGGCCCACAGACCACTATTTGGCATCCCAAATGCAATGTGCATGATTTATCAGAAGACTTTTCTTTTGTGTCCCAAAAATTACATCCTTGTTACATCCGCAACGGCAGCCCCAGCTCACATTTTATAGCACTGCCATGTTGAGGTCAATGAATTATCTTCTAACTGTTGCTAATGTGTTATTTGGGGATAAATTTTACCAGCTATAAAAATATTGGTTCATTCTCTAAAACCTGTGTAACACTTGTACAATTTAGTGTGGAGTGGCCATATTGTGTTTTTTGTTTGTTTGCTTTTTGTGTTTTCATTTAATCTTATTTATAACTTTAAATGTTCTCTTAGTGTTCACTGTGGACTTTGTACCTCAGAGCTCATTTAGTAAGTCTAGATATTATTTGTCTTCAGAGCTCTTCATCCTCACCACGACAATGACAGTGTTTTCTGCAGAAAACCCACAATTTTTAAATACACTGGTATAATGCAAAAAAGTTTTTCTTAAACATAAAATGAATTAAATGCATTTTACATTTATCTTGAAGAATTAAAATATTTTTCCAAATTTAAAATCCTAAGAATTCTGAAAGTCATAACTTAGTGATTTGTGCTTTGGCCTGTTTCTGTGGATTTGGAACATTCTCATTTACTACAAGGTTTTAGAAACATGTTAAAATACGAAAACAAAGCTTCTCATTTTTACTGATGTAATGGTAAGTGGAAGATTTTGTTGCTCAAACAGTCTCATAGGTACGTTGGTTTTACATTCAAGTATAAGTTCTAAATTAAGCTGTATTTTTGAAACACATTGCCATTTGTTACCATGTCAAACCTCCTAGGTATTTAAACTGCTCTTCCTGTCATGGTCCTGGGCCGGTGGCCTGTGCTTTGAGTTCCTTTTTGTTTAGTTCTGTTTTGTTGTACTTTTGGGTTGTGCCGTTCGTGTAATGTCTAGTCTTCTTGTCACGTCTTTGGTGTAATGTCTGCAGGTGTCATTTTGATCATTTCCTGTTTTATTTTGGTAGTCTCGTGTTCCTTGTGTGTTGTGTTGATTTTGCTTCCCTGTGTCATTAGGTTCATTTGTTTCACCTGTGGTTCCCTGTTGTGTTCCCTCTCCCTGATTTCCTTGTGTGTATTTAAGCCCTTAGTTTTCCTCTGTTACTTGTTCAGGTCCTTGTCTTTTTTGTTTATGTAGATGACAGCTGTGTGTTTTGTTTTCAAGTTTTTTGAGTTTTGAGTTTCTTTGTGTAGCTGGCCCCTCCAGCCTATTTTCTGTTAAAGTTTATGTTCAATAAAGCTACGTAGTCATTCAATTCTCACCCTGCGTCCTGCTCTGGGGTCCTCCCTGCCTTACCAGCACCAGTCGTGACACTTCAGTGATGCCAGTATTGATAGACTGGAGGATCATGTCAACACAGTTAGTGTCATTACCATGTGCATTAGTACACAACATGTAAAAGGGATACCTCAGTGTCTGTTGTGGTCTGCTCCCCTCACCCCCCACAACCCACTCCCCCCACCTGGGATCTAGCTCTGCACAGTTCCTCTTGAGCTCCTTCCAGCTGTGCTGCATGCAGCCTTCTTGCAGTGATGCCCTGCAGGCTTCCTGTTCCCAGCCTTCTCACTAAAGCAGGAAACCTAGAGCTGCACTGGGGGGCAGACTGGGAGAAAAGTGAAGGGAGGTCAGCAGGGAGGATGTGCAACCAAAGTGAAGAAAAGTGTCATGAGATGGTTAATCTTATTCATGTAGCTTACTATTCCAAGTACTATCCTACAACTGATGACAAAATAAAGTGCCTTAAATGAGATGTGCTTAACAATTCAATTAAATTAGTGCAAATGGATTCATAATCACAGTTGCACATTCAGATTCAGGTTGTCACTTTATTTATCACATGCAGAGATTTTCAGCAAAGTGTTTTTCCACAACACAAACTCTGCAGAGCTCCATAGAAAACATGCTAAATAAATAAAAGTCATTTTATTTCTATGTCACAGTCAAGATATCTAATTTTTTGAACATAGTTGAAATTATTTATGAAATTACCTTCAAAAATGGAAACCGTTTTTAAATTATTCTTATTTAGTGCAGAGTAATCATCAAAATGTAAGTTGTTGTTTTTTTTTTTAGCAGAAAATGCTTAAAGCTGAGCGTAGAGTATTCAAACATGAGCTCAGAGATTTAAAGGTTAATTTTCCAAGACATGAATTAAGTCTAGTCCTGTACTAAAAACAAGGCTTAATCCATGTCTTGAAAACTGGCTGTTACCACCAAGGTTATTGTAGTCTGGACAGGTGTTTATGTACAGATGAAGATCAAATGAAAGTTAAAAATCTAAACCCTACAATGAAAAGATGCAGTGACTCACATTTAGCTTGCATGGCTTGGCTGTCCTTAGATGGAAGGGTACATCAATACAAAATTATTCTGAGTGACCACCTTTATGATTACAAAATATTTCTGGCCTGAAGGGATGGAATACCATCCATGATGTTCCATGGTGTTCCACTCCCTCCATCAGTGATTCAGAGACCTGAAAAATCACTGCCACAAAGCACTAACACCAAACCAAGCACATGTTCTGGAAATCATACAGTAAATAGATCTCACCTTAAAGTTGTTAGTACATAGCAGATTTTCTGAGGTTATTTATTTTAATTTGACTGCTGAGTTTCCTACATGTGTCTTATTTCCCCATCTATACATGAGTGCACAGACATTAGGCACAGCTGAGTTTGTCAGGGTAACTACTCATTCACTGACTTGTTGCACAACTTAGCAGAAACACTCATTCTTTCTGGGCTTCTACTTCTTTTTGTCTTTAATCATGATGTGGAGTGGAGTTCTGAATAAAGCCTTGGGGTTGGTTATAGGCTGAAAATGTTCAAGTCTCACAGATTTGCCTGTGGGAAATTTATGCCCACTCATATCTTTACATTCTCAAAAAATGTGAAATCCTCAATGCCCCACATATAGATAGATACTGTTATGCTTGGCACTATATAAGGCTAAATAATGTGCTAATAAAATTCATCAGGAAGTCAGTGGGACTGTGAAAGTCAACACTGGAGGCCAACTCCAAGACAATCACACAAGTCACGATCCACAATTGATTGTGGAGTGTGATTACTGACACAATCAGAAGAAAGGATATAGCAAATGCATAAAATTGATATCAGTTGTTAATAATGGCACAACTGGCTGTAGCTCAAGAGTTAGAGCAGGTTACTCACTAATTGGAGGGTTGGTGGTTTGATTCCTGGCTGCTCTGGGCTGCATGCCAAATTATCCTTGGGAAACATACTGAACCCCAAGTTGCTCTCTGACACAAGCGTTAGAGTATGAATGTGTGTGAATGTTAGACAGTAAAAGCACTTAGCTTAGTTACACATGGAAGTGCTTATGTAAACGTGTTGTATAAGTGCTTTGAGTGATCAGATAGAGTAGAAAAGCACAACATAAGAACTAGTCCATTTACGACTGCATATTTAAAAAATGTTTTTAGTCTCCCCAGGTTGTACAGTATCAACACTATTAAGTAAATCTGACTAATGTACTGTGATTAAAATACTTTTATTAAAGGTCTTTAGAACATTTGCAAAGAGGAAAAAGTGGACAAGTACAGTCTAGCAGATGACAGTTTTTTTCTTCTACAATCTTACTGTACCTGCGTACAGTAAGACGAAGGCTCTTGATTCACACATTAAAAGGTGAGAATGTCAGCGTAATGCAAATCATGTGCGTCAGCAAGCAGAACGCACTGAAACAAAGAAAGTAACAATTGCTAATGTCCTCCTACAGCTAAGGAAAATGCACACAAGTTATTTCAAAGAGCATGGTAGCATTCGCAAAATATCTTCTGTCCCTTAGTCTAATGGACAGAAGATATTTTCTCTCTATGTCCTCTCTCAGAGGACAATAGGCTAAGTTCACACCCTGGACACGGGGAGGGATCTTTGTGTAAAGGGTTGGAAATACTGTAGTGGTCAGTGGGGGGCTGGAGAGCTGTTTGAATGGAAGACTGGGTTGAAAGCTAATGAGGTGCTGATTCTCTCCTATAGTATAGTACCTATGAGCATATACAAATTTTCCTTCCTATAAATAAATAAATACTGCAGTAGGAGTTTGGACACTGTTTGGCAGGGACATGTACAGTATGTTGTTGCATTTGTACTATTACTTTTATAGCGCATTGTTTTTGGAGTTTTTGGACTATTAAAATTAATTAGAGCAAAAACCATGTGTTCTGTTTCACTTGTTCGGTGTGCACAACCTCTACTTCATTTGCTGCAAGCAAATATCTATGTCAAATATCTATATCAGTTTTACAGTGAGATTGACCTTTATGATTCTGTTATAATTATAGAACCCCTTAGCAAATATAAAATGTATGAATATACAGCATAGCATGTTGTAAACCAATGTGCTACTATAATTACTGCTCCTCTTGGTGGATACACAAGACATTACCACCAGTTTTCCCAAATGCCATTGAGGGGCATTCCCACCCGTGGTCACATTGCCAACATCATAAGCGGGGAATTTAAGCTTTAAATTGGCTCTTTGCGTGTCTGTTACAGTTACAGTCACTTAAAATGGCCGACTGATCCTTGACAGGACCTTGGCAAGTCCATGGCCAAAGACCAGCCCACAAATCGGCCATGGACTTGCCAAGGTCCTGTCAAGGATCAGTCGGCCATTTTAAGTGACTGTAACTGTAACAGACACGCAAAGAGCCAATTTAAAGCTTCTCACAAAAATACACAAATTGTTGCCATTTCTGTAGTTGAATCTCAGAAAAGTACCAAGGATACAGTGGGTATGGAAAGTATTCAGACCCCTTTAAAATTTTCACTCTTTCTTTCATTCCAGCCAGTTACTAAAATAAAAAAAAGTTCATTTTATTTCTCATTAATGTACACTCAGCACCCCATCTTGACAGAAAAAAACAGAAATGTAGAATTTTTTTGCAAATTTATTAAAAAAGAAAAACTGAAATATCACATGGTCATAAGTATTCAGACCCTTTGCTCAGTACACACACACACACACACACACACACATACATACACATACACATATATATATATATATATATATATATATATATATATATATATATATATATATATATATATATATATATCATGGTCATAAGTATTCAGACCCTTTGCTGTGACACTCATATTTTTTCTGATCCTCCTTGAGATGGTTCTACTCCTTCATTGGAGTCCAGCTGTGTTTAATTAAACTGATTGGACTTGATTAGGAAAGGCACACACCTGTCTATATAAGAGCTCACAGCTCACAGTTCTGTCAGAGCAAATGAGAATCATGAGGTGGAAGGAACTGCCCAAGGAGCTCAGAGACAGAATTGTGGCAAGGCACAGATCTGGCCAAGGTTACAAAAGAATTTCTGCAGCACTCAAGGTTCCTAAGAGCACAGTGGCCTCCATAATCCTTAAATGGAAGAAGTTTGGGCCACCAGAACTCTTCCTAGACCTGGCCGTCCAGCCAAACTGAGCAATGGTGGGAGAAGAGCCTTGGTGAAAGAGGTAAAGAAGAACCCAAAGATCACTGTGGCTGAGCTCCAGAGATGCAGTAGGGAGATGGGAGAAGGTTCCACAAAGCCAACTATCACTGCAGCCCTCCACCAGTCTGGACTTTATGGCAGAGTGGCCCGACGGAAGCCTCTCCTCAGTGCAAGACATATGAAAGCCTGCATAGAGTTTGCCAAAAAACACATGAAGGACTCCCAGACTATGAGAAATAAGATTCTCTGGTCTGATGAGACGAAGATTGAACTTTTTGGTGTTAATTCTAAGCGGTATGTGTGGAGAAAACCAGGCACTGTCCACCAACGTTCACCATCCAACCTGATGGAACTGGAGAGGATCTGCAGGAAGAATGGCAGAGGATCCCCAAACCCAGGTGTGGAAAACTTGTTGCATCATTCCCAAGAAGACTCATGGCTGTACTAGCTTAAAAGGGTGCTTCTACTCAATACTGAGCAAAGGGTCTGAATACTTATGACCATGTGATATTTCAATTTTTCTTTTTTAATAAATTTGCAAAAAGTTCTACTTTTCAGTTTTTTCTGTCAAGATGGGGTGCTGAGTGTACATTAATGAGAAATAAAATGAACTTTTTTGATTTTAGCAAATGGCTGCAATGAAACAAAGAGTGAAGAATTTTAAAGGGGTCTGAATACTTTCTGTACCCACTGTACAGAGAAGGTCAGGAAAGAAGTCAGGACATTCTGGGAATGTCTCTACTGTCACCGGTAAAACACAGGGAGGCTCTGTCATGGTTTGGGGCTGCATTTAAGGCAGTGGTGTTGGGGATCTTGTCAAAGTTGAATGCAGAAAAGTTCAGTCATGTACGTATGATCCATCATGCACTACTATCTTGAAAGCATCTGATTGGCATCAGCTTTATTTTTCAGCATGACAATCCTCCCACAGCATAACAATGATGCCACATATATTGTAAATTCGATAAAAAGCATGCCTTCATAAGCACACAGACACACACACACAATGAAACACTATCAGTCATGTATTGGCTTCCCCAGAGCCTACCATCTACTGCCCCACAGAATCGCACCTTCAGTGCCTCAAGAGCAACATTTTGTGTCTGATATTGTTGCTACAGGCTCAGCGAATGACTCTGTGATGGCTCTTGTCCAGTACGCCAAACGCTGACTTGGTTCAGAACCTCTGTGCTGCAGCTTAATCTGTTCATTCTCATCTGAGTCCTCATATACTCAAACTGAGTAAGAGGAAACACATACAAATATAATCATGCACATTGTGGGGACTAATCCTCCGAGAGAATTAAGCACAGCATGTAAATTGGCTTTATGGATGACTAACTTTCTCATGCAGTCTATAATTATCAACAAAGATAAATTAGATTGTGATTAGAATAATTAAAGAAAACATAGTCTAAAAAGAACAGAACTGGCAAATGTACCAAAACTGAGATTCATCCTCACATTTGGAAGCTTATTTGATGCCAGGTTGTGTTGTTTCAGTTTGAAAGTACAGGGAGAGTTGTTGGAAAGCTTCTCTTGAATATTCCTTTTTGAATTTGCTGAATTATAATGCACTGGATAATATAGGCTGTAGTAAACAGTTTTTCTGGCTTTATTTTATTATCTCTGACCTCTCAAGCTGTGCTGATCACATCTCTCAACTATCTTTGAGTCATTCAAGAGATTGTAGTGTTATTAAAAGGGTGCAACGCCATTGTGTCTTGGTGATTTCATACAAGTGACCCAAGATGGCCTCTTGGATCTGCTGCATAAACCCTGTGACCCCAGAGGGCTTGATCTGAACTTAGGACATGATTACTCTAACTTAGCATAATAACAAGAGATGATGGCTGTGTCCAAAATCATTTGCTTGTACTCTCTCTATAGACAACAATGAAATGGTGCGTCTGAAACTCCTCTTACTTCCATTTGAAATTTCCATTTGTTTTGAGTATAAAGCCATCATACAATTCAATTCAATTTTATTTGTGTCACACCAAATCACAAGAAACAGTTGCCTCAAGGCGATTTGTTTTGTAGGTAAAGACCCTAAAATAATACAGAGAAATAATCTTGTGTTTTTCTTAAGATTATTTCAAATAAATCTGACTTACTCTATTAATATTCTGAGTTAAGTAATTTCAAACAAATTTGAGATCTCCACTTTGTACTGGGCAGAGTATAAAATATATCAGTGAGACAGCAACTCCATCTCTGCTGTTCTATCATAAAACAGCTTTACAAAAGAAAAGCCAAAAATATATCATAAATTGGTACTGCGAAACCATGCCAGCAACATTACTTTTAAGTTGCTGGCATAGCAAGGAGCAGAACAATGACACTATGGCTTCCTGACATGGTCAGTAATTTTGTTAAAATCCATATAGTCAGTCTGATATTTTGGGGTTCACTTTGGTACAGTTGTATAAAGTAGTGAACCATTATCCATCGTTGCATACACTCTTTAGTTGGCAAAAGAAAAGCAGCTGAAGTCAGAGTTCTACTACTTGACTCATACCAGACTAGTCAAAAAAAATGACATCTTTCCTTTTTTTCACCAGTTTGAGCTCAGGGTAAGGTCTCAAAAATTTACTGGTGCTAGTCAAGTCCAGTTGGGTCAGATCTTAAAGGGAGAGTCCAGAGTTTAGTTGTGCAGAGCCATTTCTGAAGTGATTTTGTGCTATTTATGAGACTGAAAATGTTATAGTGCCAAATAAAATCAGCTGCACAGACACAGGCCAAGTGTAGGCTTTTGTTTTAGCCAATTACAAATGTTCAGTTTGTATCTTGGGGTGTAAAAATAATGCTAACACTGTATCTGATCTAGGTGGGAAGGACTGACCTTTTAGCCCTCATGAGTCATAGGTCATGAGTTTTATTTGTATGATAATGCTGTCCTTAAAGTTGTTAACACAAATGCTGATCCTGTATTTTTTGAAAGGACACAGTTAAGGTGGTTTCGGTATCTGACTAAGGATACCTTCTGGACACCTCCATGTGGTGGCATTAAAAGAGTGTGAAAGTGTGAGGAGAGACCGAGGGGCAGGCCCAGAGCATGCTGGAGGGATAACATAGCCCATCTGGTGCTGTTGGATGTGGCTAAGAAAAAGGACGTCTCAGCTACTTGAAGCATCAAGAAATTAAAATTGCACTAGTACATCTTCACTTATATTCTCAAGTGAGGCAGCATCAGAAGACATTTGCAAGTGTCCTGCTGTCCAACTTCTGATTCCAAGATTTCATTACAATATAAACCCACCTTTCCAGAAAGTCACAAATCACCACACAGACCTGCCCACGAGGGTCACACTGTACCTGTCAAAATGAACTTCAAGAGTACTTCATTTAACAGTGTAGCAACTATGATGCATCACCTGTTTGACTCTTATCTCAACCGAAGCTGTTCAAACTTTGTGCATCTCACAAGAAGAGGGTGGGTGAAGAGAGGTGAAACCATAAAATTTAACCCTGGCTGTTTCTACCAAACCAACACCAAAGTTGAAAGGTTCCTGTTTGTGGAGTGCCACTAGAAAACCTCTAGTGTTTTCATGAAATCTGTTTAATTCCCTGATGAAGGCTTTTATGCTGAAACATGTTGGACAGATATTTTTAAGGTTAAACTTTACCCTGCCATGACAATATAAGTATTTTAAATTTATTAAAGAAAATAGTATCTTGGAATTCTTTGATGTTTCAGCTTATCCGTCACCGCAAACAAAAGCAGTTTGCTCCTTCTCTAGACCTGTTCAAGTCCTTTGAGCACTAGGTAAGTGTTAGTGAAGAGCAGCTCCACAGCTAACATACTGTGTTGCTGAATTTACTTCAGTATGGATAACACTTTCCTATTCCTTTGAAGAGGGACAGTGGATTATTACAATCACATCACTGATGGTTGATTTACATAATGGAGAGCCACCCTGTACTGATTTGGCCAAAGCCCATAAAGATCTCAGACTTTTTATGGAAGGGGATACAAAACTATATGTAAACTCTATCAGACCTCTGCTTATAGAAGAGTCAAAGACAAACAAGCCATCTGTCAAAAGACAGAGCTGAAAGAGGACATTTGAACACTCAGTCCATACAAATAGTGTACAACTTGAAGAAAAGGTTAATGGACATCTTATGAAATATACACAGCCTGAAGCAAGAAAAGATCAAGACAGAGATGTAAGCGATTCTAAAGATGGAAAAATACACCAACCACAGAGATGAGTCCACTGTCAGAGGCTGTAAGAAGATCATTTGTAACCTTCACTAATGCTGTTTCTGTACTGTGATGAATTCTGAAACCTGACTGAAACTCTTCAAATAAACCGTTCCTCTGCAGATGATCAGTTAGCTGTTTTACAACTACTCTTTCAAGGATTTTGGAGAGAAAAGGAAGGTTGGAGATTGGCCTATAATTAGCTAAGACAGCTGGGTCAAGTGATGGCTTTTTAAGTAGCAGTTTAATTACAGCCACCTTGAAGGCCTGTGGTACATAGACAACTAATAAAGACATTGATCATATCTAAGATTAAAGCATTAATTAATAGTAGGAGTTCTTTGAGCACTCTAAATGGAATGGGGTCTAATAGACACGTGGATGGTTTGAAGAAAGTAACTATTGAAGTTATCTCCGAAAGATAAACTAAAGAGAGAAAGTCTAAACAAATACCAGCAGTACTGAAAACAGTCAACCATGGAGATATGCCTTTGAGATGATTATGAATTATTTTTTTCTCTAATGTCTAAAATTTTATTTGTAAAGAAATCCATGAAGTCATTACTAGTTAAAGTGAAAGGAATACTGGGCTCTACAGAGCTCTGACTCTTTGTCAGCCTGGCTACAGTGCTGAAAACAAACCTGGGGTTGTTCTTATTTTCTTCAATTAATGATGAATAGTAAGATGTCCTAGCTTTATGGAGGGCTTTTTTATAGAGCAACAAACTCTTTTTCCAGGCTAAATGAGCATCTTCTACTTTAGTGAGACGCCATTCCCTCTCCAGCTTACGGGTTATCTGCTTTAAGCTGCGCGTTTGTAAATTATACCACGGAGTCAGGCACTTCTGATTTGAGGCTTTCCTTTCAGAGGAGCCACAGTATCCAAAGTCGTACGCAGTGAGGATGTAAAACTATTGACAAGATAATTTACCTCACTGGGAGCAGAGTTTAGGTAGCTGCTGTGCACTGTGTTGGCACATGGCACTGAAGAGTATAATAATGAAGGAATTAGATCCTTAAACTGTAGTTACAGCACTTTCACAAAGACTTCTACTCTAATAAAACTTATTCCCCACTGCTGTGTAATCCATTGAAGTAAATGTAAATGTTACTAAGAAATGATCAGACAGGAGGGGTTTTTGAGTAAAAACAGTTTCTAGATCAAGGACAAGATCTAGAGTATGATTAAAGTGGTGGGTGGGCTCATTTACATTTTGACAGAATCTAATAATAGATTAAATGCAGTGTTAAGATCATCTACATGGATGTTAAAATTGCCCACTACAAATGCTTTATCTGAACTGAGCACTAAATCAGACGTCAGACTCAGGTTCTGAAATAGGTGCTTCGGTAACCTCAGGGGCGGGATAAACCTTCCCACCAGCTATATCATTCTCCATAATAAAGTGTACACCACAGATGAGAAAACATTACATGCAGAATAGTCACAGGCCACTCATCTTCAGGCTTGCCAGTGAGGGAAACTGTCCCCTTAATAATGAAATAAACCCTTCATTTTTAAGGGGACAGTTTCCCTCACTGAAACATACATCAGTTGGCTCAGGGGTGGTGGCCTTGTCAAGGTTCACAGTTTTAATCAGCCAACCTCTTTTGAATTACCTTGCATTAGTGTTGGCTGTTTTTTGTTTATATGCTTCACAGTCTGCTATTGAATCCCTAGACTGGAAACAAAAAAGCACTTCCTTTAGGCCTGGACACAGGTACACCTCCCTTTCAAATCTGCTCACTTGACAGTTTACTACCCCTCCTCAAAGAATCGTGTGGGTCATTTTTAATGAAATTGGTTTTATGGACCAGGACAAACTCATCAGCAAGTGTGGCAGCCTGGTGTAGTGTGGAGACCTTCAGGTACCCTACACTATGCTCTGGGACCCAATTTTTGAAGTCCTGTATGAGCACCAACTCATGCACTGAAGCAAGATCTGTAGTTTTACAGACTGTACACCACAAGTCAAAGAGGGTACTCCTTTCCCTTGCAAAGTCAAGGTAGGATTGCCCCTGTATCCCAAATACACTGCCTGTATGCCTCTGGAACCAGTTCATAGGCCAGAAGGATGGCACTGTCTTCAGCTGAGAGGGATAGAAAAACCTCCTGAGCCTTTCCTACCAGCTTGCACTTCAACAAGATGGCCTACATGTCCTGTGGCCAACACAGCACTGTTGCTAATTGTTCAAACAATTCAAAACATGAAACACTGGGACCAAACGGCTGATCTTGCCTACATCAAATGGTTTCACTGGTTGCAGAACAGTGGAGTCCCTCAAAAATGAACCTATTTGGAGTTACAACCATTTAAGCTTGATATAGGTCTCCACTTTCACCTTTTTCAGCTCAACTTCCCTGGCCCTGGCTAACTCCACCTTTAAGTTCCATCTCTTTTTTAAACCAAAATTCCCTTTCATGCTCCTCCTTCTCCAACTGGAGATGCAACAGATGGACATCATCCCTCGGGCAGTCCATGAGTGACAGGTGTAGGCACAGACAGAGAAACAGTCTGGTTTGGCAATAGGGGAACCCAGTGTGATGTCACCTTGTCACTCCCTGATGGACCAGAATCTAGAAGACACCGGCAAAGTGATGAGCACCTTTTCCACCATGCCAGCCACTAGAACAGCCTTTAGTTCAGCTTTGCACATGGCTGTAGAAATACTAATCCTGAAAAAAATCCTTCTTTCTACAGGCATCCAGCTGAGCAAGTGATGGGTTGGCTATACATGTACTTATATCAAATGTAGCCATTGCCACCAGAAGAAAAAAATCCAACAAACGCACCAGCCAGCTATCCTGGGGTTAGTTCCCTGCAGTTGCTTGTACATTAACTAGATAGCTTAACTGTCCAAATAAGGAACAGCTGCACAAATGTCAACGGCAGGAGCAAACGGACAGTACTGGGAGCTAAACAATAAACAACCACTGCTAAATCCTTACTTAACATCTCCCCAGTCCTACCTAATTGAAATATAGCCTACCTTGTTTCTGGAGCGTACCAGGCTCAAGGTATCTTTAAAGGCTAATTTTCAGGGGCCAGAGCCCTGAAAAGTCTACCTCCACCAGGGACTAATCCCCCACCTTGGATTACTCCAAAACTACAAAAAGAAAAATAGTAAACAGAGTGTCTAAAGGAAGAGCGTGATCTCAGTGAGACATTCACCTGTGCTATCTGGGAAGAATATCCTAAGTATGCAACAAAACTAGACACCTAACTGCACAACACAAATTAACATGTGGCTAACAGAACCAGTACACAAATGTTGCTTTAGCCTCAATTGGAATCCTGGATGAACCCCCAAATTATAGGTTGCATCGACATTGCTTGTGAATTCCACTCACTGAGGGGAAAGAAGGTAAACAACCAGAAGTTCTGGATGAACACTCCTAAGGTAACATTTAGGGTAATTAGATTTCAGAAGAATGGCTGCATGTAGCCATGTCTGTGATGGTCCTGGACCGGTGGCCCAGTGTTTTGTGTTCTTGTTGGTATTCCTGTTTATTTCTGGTCCCTGGTGTATCCCCGTGTCATGTCTGCATGTTCCTGATCTGGTCTCTTCCTGTTTTATTTTGACAGTCCTGTGTTCCCCATGCTTTGTGTTTAGTTTTGCTTCCCCTTGTCTTGTCCATGTTATTAGCGTCACCTGTGTTCCCAGATGTTTCCACCTACCTCATTAGCCCTCCTGTGTATTTAAGTCCTGTGAATTCTCTGCCTGTTGTCGCGTTGTCGTCATTGTTTCCGTCTTTGTTCCCGTCATTGTTTTTGTCATTAGCTCCCATGCTGAGTCCCGTCTGTGTTTCTCTTTAGTTCCTGGAATTCAAGTCTGGTTATTTTTCCGTTTTTGCTGCATTTGCCCCTGGTTCTGTTTTCCTCACGCCAAATAAAGGCTAAATCATTTACTTACCTGGTCTCCTGTATTCTGCATTGGGGTCCACTTCCTGCCTGCCACACAGCCATCCATGACAATGTCAGTGTTACACAGTATTATTTTATCAGACTGCTTCTGCTTTTTCTTCTTCTTATCTGTCAACATTCTGGTCACCTGTATGCTTTTGATCCCGGCAAAAAGGACATGACTGTTGATTGGTCAAATAGGGTTGGAGCTTTAAAAAAGATAGATCATCTCAGCAGGTCACCCTCATCTGTAGCTTTCTCTATTTATCAGGCAAACGGGTAAAACTTTACTGGGAATTAATTTGCACTTGGGGTGGTTGTGGCTCAGGAGGTAGAGCAGGACAGCTACTAATCAAAAGGTAGATGAGTCAGTTCTGGGCTGTTCCAGTCTGCATGCCAAAAAAACTCCTTGGGCAAGGTATTGAACCCCAAGTTGCTCCTGATGTATTCATCAGAGAGTGAATGTTAAATAGAAAGCACTTAGATGTTGAAAAAAGTGCTTGTATAAAGTGCTTTGAATGCTCAACTACAAAAAAAAAAGCACTATATAAGAATTAGTCTATTTACCATTTACATTATAGTCCAGTACACACACACTGGCTAGAAGCATACAAAAACAAACAGGCATGAAGGAGACAAACAATGGTGCAGGCATATGAAGAAAGAAGATACAGGTGGCCTCAGGATTTTCTGATGGACAATTGATCACAAAAATGCTGTTTAATAAACGGAATACACTGTATTTATTGTATAGAGCTATTGCTAGTAATACCAGCCACACAAGCATGGTTTTGTATGCATACATTGTTTTCACTAAACTCTTAGGCTACGTTCACACTGCAGCCTGAAGTGACCCAATTCCGATTTTTTTGCCCTCATGCGACCTGTATTCGATCTTTTCATGACAGTCTGAACAACACAGATCTGATTTTTTCAAATGCGACCCAAGCCACTTGGATATGTGGTCCTAAATCAGATACGTTTCCGATCTTTTCAAATGCGACCTGTGTCTGTAAGGCCAGGTCGCATTTATCCGACCTGCACCTCATTGATACTCGACAAACGTCGCTATTCTGCGTCCCGTTACGCAGAAGCGGGAAGGAAAACAAACTTGCTTCCGCAAACGTTGAGCACGCTCGCTACGTGTGACGAGTGGAGCAGAAGATTGACACACTGATTGCTATGGTACTGGTCTTTGTGGTAAGGAGACAGCTGAACTTGAAAGCAACGCTGTCTTCCTCGAAAAGAGTTACTGAGCTCTCCTTTAGAGATATGAGGAGCTTGGCCATTCGTGAGGGGCTCAGAGCAGATCCGCTACTCTTCCACATCGAAATGAGCCAGTTGAGGTGATTCAAGCATCTGACTAGGATCCCTCCTGGATGAGCTGTTTTGGACTTGTCCTACCAAGCAAAGGCTCAAGGGCAGACCCAGGACACATTGGGGAGATTACGTCTCACGGCTGCCTTGGGAACACCTTGGTGTTTCCCTCAATGAGCTGGAGGAAGTGGCTGCAGAGTGGGAGGTCTGGATGTCTCTTCTTAGACTGCTGTTCCACAACCTGAACTCAGATAAGCAGCAGAAAATGAATGGATGGATGCCTGAAAGAATGGAAATTGGGATTTATAGTCCATTTTAAGAAGTGTTTTTTTTTCCAACAACCCACAGAATCCCCTTAATGTCTGGCAGGCACACTGGGCATTTAACTGCCTGACCTAATTTACATTTAATTAGTAGCACACTTGTATTCTAAATCTAGAAAATTAAATTTTTATGCCTCGCTAACATGACTAACTTTATGCCATGCCTTTAATGCCTTTTTCCCTTTCCTATGCATCTTTTTTATTTTCTTTAGAGAATACAAATTAGAGTGATGCCCTGCTGCTGTTTTTTGCTTCCAAAGCACCCCATTAACCCAAACAAGCAGAAATGCGTATGATTCTGAATTTGTGTGCTTCTCTTCTCTGCTAAAAGGATACAAAGAGGCTCTTATTAGAGTCTCTTGCTCTATTTATAATCCAGGATGATTTCTCCAATGGCTCAAGTGCTACGAAAGACATAATTTCACAGGAAGCAGGGGGTTTATGTTTGATCACTGTGGGTGGGGTAGAACTTGGGATGGGAGACAAGATGGAGTGGACGGGAGTGGGAGCCTGACTGGGAGTAGGAAGGGATTTTTAATATCTCTATTTAAGTATTGAAACCCCTTTCATTCAGAACTGATGGGATTGGTCAATGTCTTGACTGCCATTCTTCTGTCTCAACCCCATACTTCGCTTGGAACACTGAATGCTTGATCCATCCATCTCTGAAGGCTAGCAGTCCAATGAATTTGCAGAAATGGTCATTGTCCAAGATGACCCAAATGTCTTGTGTGGGGGCAAAAGAAGACGAAGCAGTGTGGGAGTTTGCTGCAAGCACTGGCCTTCAGGCTGGATGCAAAGACAAAATTGAACCATAACCTTTTAATAGTTGTGAAATATTTAAAACATGTAAACAATAAACTAAAAAAAGAAAATGAACAAAGAAACAACATTAAATCGAATGCTTTTTTCCCTTTTTATGTATGCATTTAATGTCTCATAATTGAAAGGAAATAGTAACTAAATGTAAATATAATGAACACACAGTCCTTCCCCCTAGCTGTAACTGGATGATGTTGTTGTTATTATTATTATTATTATTGAATGATTACTGATCACTTTTTTGTGTATTGCAACTTTATGTTATTCGGGCATTGCCTGTATAATGTCAGAACCATCTATTATTCAGCATTAATAGAGGAAAATGAGAATGTCTTTCAGCAAGTATTAGAGAAAAATAAAATATTGTCAGCAAAATTACATAACATAACATCTGTTGGAGAAGTGAAACAAAGCAAGAACCATTAAAATCTCATGCAGATCATTCTCTTTAATCTGTGAGACTGATGCACTGGCCATGTCCTCTTAGACTGTTTAGTTTTCTTTTCTCCTGTGGATATTTCTGCATCACGCGGAATATTTATCTCAACCATTAACATGTTTTTAACACCCCATTCCAACCAGATGACCAGAGGCCTACACTGATCTGGGGTTTTAGAAAACTATCAACCAATATTTAAAAGACTTTAGAAATAGAATAACTGTAATATCTGGAAAATATTTGGAATACTGGTGATTTTTTCCCCTATGGAAGATATTGCCTAATCAGTCTTTTAATGTAAAATCTGAATCTGCAAAGTGACATTCAACTACATTTCAGTTACAGTGCAGAAAAAATAGTAATATTTCCACTGGAAATGTATGTCAGCATTTGGTTATTAACCAGTATGAGATATTTGGGTTCTAAACTTAATAATTTTCTCACGTTGGTCATTTTTTTACTGTCTTACCCATCTTAATTACTTTGATGAGTACAATTCTATCATAACCAAAGGTAATGGTGATCATAACTAAGAAAATAAGTAAAGTAAGTTTTTGTAACTCAAAATGAACCTCTCACCAGAGTGGAAGCTTGTTAAACGTTTTCAGAGTCTCGAGTGAGTGAAAGATAACAGGACCAAGCTGAATGTTGTGAGTCTCTGGTAGGAGTGTGTGATAATTCACAGATTCAGCTTCATGCCCTTAGTTATAATTTAACAAACAGTAACATCAATTCAGACAGTGTGTAAAAAGCAACGCGTAGCTGGTATTTTTAACATCTAATTATTATCCTCACAGCTTCTTTAGTATTTTTGCTCAGTTTCTGCCAAGAGTTCTCGCCCTCAGTGCATCTGTTTGTTTCACACACACATCACAAGTTGCTCGCTCAAAGCATTTTTCAGTGCTGGTGGAGATATTCTTTATACATAACAGTGTAATCTAGTCTAGACCTGTTGATCACTTAATATCCCAGGAACAAACTGATGCAAGACCTATAATTAAAAAAAATAAAGAGTATAATAGCTGTGGATGGCTTTGCTTTGTTTGTCCAAAAAAGCAGGACACATGGAGGCGGATAAAGTTTTTTCAAAAAAACAAAAAAGTAACTTTTATCAAAATTCAAAAAGAAGAGAACCAAAGGTGGATTGACACACAAACACAGTTAAGAGGTCCAGCTACAGTTGCCTCTATTGGGACCTCAAGAGCCTGTGACTCCCGTATCCAGTTGGATGAATTATTAAAAAAATAAATAAAAAATCACCTGCCATACAGTTGTAATGAAGGGGGAAACTAACCACAGAGGCCAAAACCAGACTTGCAGGTTTTTTGTACCAGATCATTAACATGCTTTTTAATGTTCTAAAATTGGAGATTATAGAATAGAATAGAACAGAATCGAATGGAATACTATTTACAATACCAAAAAAAACCCAATATAAATAATATATACACCATTGCATTAAAATTAGTGGTTAACATTAAAAAGTCCTGTAAGGACCTGTAAAATCACAGTGACCATTGTTTGATATTTTAAAAAATTAAAGCATAAGCACTCCAGACTATAAATACTTATGCAGTGTTTTTGGTTTTCCAGCTATTTAAATCAGCAAGTGCAATTCAGTGATTAAATTAATTTAATTAATCTGAATAGGATTACATCAATAATGACAAGAACATTTTGAGAAATAATAACTAAACTGTGAAAATGTGGGTCATTTTTAGTCTAGTTAAGAAGTGACCACACAAGTGAAAATGATAATTATGAGCTAACAAGAAGGAAAACATAGTTGGTGAGATATCAAACGGTTTCCAGTTTTTCCATGATCGGACTGCTGATTAAACAGAATAATTGTAGGTTTGTTTTTCTTTTCATTCTTTGTGTGGCGCATGCCGTTTACCTTGTGCTCCACGGTGTGTCAGCTGTCCCTTTTGGATGCAGGTTGAGTATGGTGATTTTGAAGTATTTACAAAAATGGTTATAACACATCTTCTTGTGCTACTGTCTCTCCTTGGTCTGTACTGCCATGCTGTGTTTAAGGCAAAACATTTTTGTTAGATTACCAGTAACAAGCTGTGCTGGCATTATTAGTGTAGCCATTAATGACTTTTACATTCAATCACTAAAAAAATGTTCTCCATGGGGATGCAAATAGATAACTGTGATTTGGCATCTTCATCAAAAAATAATAATGTGCTTTATTTTGTTTTCTGTTTTTTGTAAAATACTCAATTTGAAAATTCATGGATAACAATAATTATATTTTAGCATTAAAAATATAATTTCAATTAAAGAGTCTGTGCATACTGGTGGATTAACTACAGAAACATAAAAATATATATATATATTTTGGTAATAACAATACTGCTAATTTAGGGCAGCTTTGGGTGATGGTCTAGTAATATATATATATATATATATATATATATATATATATATATATATATATATATATATATATATATATATATATATATATTTTTTTTTTTCTTTCTTTCATATATATTTTTCTTTCACCGTGAGATGCTATCCATGACTTGAAGATTCAGACTGCTGGCAACTAAGGCAACAAGGTACTTAAATATGAAGGGGAAGGAAGTATGAAATAATCAGTGGTCTGTACTCAAAGTTAGAGTAAAAACCAGCCCCAAGTTCATGTCAAGAGGGGGACCAGAGCAAGTTGTGTTTTTATTCAGTCAAAAAACTAAAACACTGCCTACTGAAATCAGATCTAGAAAAGCAGCAAGTGCACATTTGGTCAATATTAATCACATGTATATAGGTGCAAGACAGGTGTGAACTCTTCATGAACCTTTGTTCAGTAGAAGCAGTAACTAAAACCTACTTGCAGCAACATCAGTCAGATATTTTCTTTAGCTGCTTCTGAGCATTACACAACAATAAGGAAAAAAATTGGACCATTCGTCCCACAGAACTGTTCATCAGTATTTCTGCGATAACCTTTATTGAGCACCCCTCCAAGACCAGAATTTCCTTATTTTCAACCATTCAGTGGGTTGTTTACCTTCAGGTCATTGCCATGTTTTATCACACAACCTTTGGCACTAGGGATGAGGTTTTGTTTTTGATGAGCAATGCCTTTTTTCCATTAAATATGGGGTTTTACCTTTTTTGACAAACAGCTCAATTTTGCATCATCTGTCCACACAACATTGTCAACAAGTGTTGAGGAACATCCAGGTTGTCTTTTGCAAACTTCAGACCTGCTATACTGTTTTCTATAGAGCAGTGATTTTCTTTTTAATAGTGGACACATGAACAAAGATTTTTAGCAAGTTGCAAAAATGTCTTTTTCACCTCTATCAGAATTGCAAGTTATGCTCTTGGTGTGATCTTTGCAGAACGCCCACTCCTGGGGAGAGTAGCAGGAGTCCTGAATTTCCTCCATTTGTCTTACGGAACTCTTAACGAACACTTTAGAGTTTATTAAACACTCTAAAGTCTGAAGTCTTTAGACTTTAGAAACACTTTTGTAGCCTCTATAATGTTTTTTTCTTAAATTCTGTTATGATTGATTCATGGACTTTTTCTTCTGTAGCTTCTCGTTTGTGATCTCTCTATGCTTCTGTCTTCTCTATCCTCTCATTTAAAACCGGTCACAGCAGATGGCTGCCCTGCCCTCATTCTGGTTATGCCAGAGGGTTACTTTATGTTCAACCCCAGTCTGTCTCTGATATTGTAAATCTTTACCATACACTATAATGTACCTTAAGACATCTGTTGTGGTAAACTGGTGCTATGTAAATAAAACTGAATTGAACTGAAATCTGTCAGTGACCAGACTTCGTTAACAGAGAGAGGGACCTCTAACACTTCCAGTCCCATGTTAATTAGATCACCTGACTCCAAGAAGTTTTTTGAAAAGTTATAAGCAGGTTCAGTCACGTTTTAAGCTGGCACTGTGAGGAAATGAAAACCACTACTGCTTGTGTATTATTAGTTTAGTCATACTGTGTATAATTTTAACTTAAGTGAAGTTCTGAGTACAGTTCTTGTAACTGCAACTGTGATTATTTTAAGATATAACAAATAACACAATGGAATTGTAAAATTTCCATTAATGAACTACAGACAGATCTAAAAACAAGCAATCAAAAAAAATTGTCATTGTGTGTTCTTATGTACGAGTTATTGCTGCATTGTGTCTGTATGCCCGTAGGCTGCATTTACTGGCTTAATAATCTGAACTATACACGTGCCATTACAGCTCAACTATGAACAGTCGACCCATAAGCCGAAGGTTTCTGCAAGGACCTGAATTTGAAGACAAAAAAAAAACAAACCTGCACAAACTACAACCAGAAAGGAGAGTATAGAGTATGTAACAGTTTGCAGTTGAGTAAAAGTAGTGATGATTAGAATGTCCAGTTTCATATTTATGTGACATTAATTCAGCTCACCAACTGCAACCAAAACTTCAACTGTCCATAACAGCACAAAGTAAAAAGTCAAACTGGAACAAAAACCTGGCATACAGGGAGGTGGAAAAAAACAACGCCTCCTACATTAGCTATACCTGACATGGATCAATTTTGACTTGCTTACGGGCTTTGAAAATGAAGACGCACCTCTTGAGGCTTTTCTTCTTTTTGACCTCCTTGTTTTCTCTGTTCTCTGTCCTCCTGCCTGTGACCCAAAAGGTAATCTCAGTACGTCATCTTGAAAGGTATCTCAATTCCTAAAACACATCTGGAGGACAGAAGATAGAGGAGAGATGCAGGTTACCGGAGGAGTCGTGGTTAAGGATGCACTGGTATACAATGCAGAAGTGTTTTTACCACTGATGCGTGGAAGAGGCTTGGCACACAGCTGGAATATATTGTATCATGTGCATGTAAGGATGGATGACTCGTGTACTACTGCAGAACAAATGTACTTGTGGTTACAAAAGACGTAACTTGAACCTGAAAGTATATAAACCATGACAGGAGGAGGACTCTACAAGTAAGGTGAAGAATGGCTCATTTTCTGAAATGCCTGTTGCCTCGACTTCTGTTGATCCTCTATCTGCATTTCTGGTGTGAGAGACTAAGATGTGAGGAGAGGAATGTACAATGTCAGAAATGAGAAAACAGTTGGGTGGGTCTGTATCTGTTCTAAATAGACAAAAACAACACAAATATGTTGTGTGCTTAAAAGAGTACTATCTCACAAGTCCTTTACTCAAGACTCAACAGTCTCTCTAGATCCCTGCAATGTAGTATGAGAATATAAATGTCTGCAGACATGAAGCAGACAAGAGTTGCCTAAGTATAAGTAGGGACTCTGTAATTAAATAAAGCTGATCTTTGTATATTACTCTGCAAAAGATTTTGGCCCTTTAGATGTCAAACAGCAAGTACACCCTCTTTCAGTCGTAAGGTTTTATGTATCAGATACATAGTACAAACAATCTGGACCTCAGCAGGTCTTAAAAAGAATCTCAGATGAACTTCAAAATATGACACATTACACTCGTTATTTATTTAACAAACAGTAAGCCAAAATGCTAAACTAAGTACATCTTTTTCTGTTGCCATAGGGATTCAAAGGCTAAGTAGCAGCCAGGCGCTGCTAATCACATGAGCTAGATTAGTAAGTGTGACCACCTCTATAAAAGCAGAGGTTTTGGCTGTTTCCTGGTCTGGTGCATTCAGGAACCTGAATTTAGGACCACTTTGTAGTCATTGAGTTGACCATGAACTCTTCTGTATATCAAAGTATTCTAGAGGCAAATATGAGGCCATCTGTATCAGTCTGACTGCTAAAGCTTAGCCAAAATTGCGTCATGCAACTGGACAATGAAAACACATGAGCAAATCTCCAACAGAGTGGCTGAAAAATATCAAAATGTTGCAATGGTCCGGTTAAAGTCGAGACATCTAACAGGACCTTAAGAGAGCTCTGCATAAGCAAATGCCCCAAACCTCAATGATCCGAAGCAACATTTTGAAAGAGAGTGGGATTAAATTCCTCCACAACGATGTGAGAGGCTGATAAAATCATACAGAAAACAACTACTTCATTTTATTCCTCTAGTGGTTCTATAAGCTATTGAATCATGGGTATATTTAGTTTTTTACACACACTGATTTTTTTTTCTTTAATAAATCATTGCATTTCCATTAATGAGGACCTACTAAGAACTGGATCACATTTTTTATGTTCTGAAATGTAAACCCTTAGAATTAAAAGTAGGTGTTCTCTTCTTTTTACCATGACTGTGTTTTATATCTTCTGCAGGAGACTGTCAACAAGACAAGAGTAACATTTTACAGTCACAAAAGTAACAGACCCTTTTCTACATGTGTATCTCAGTGCAAATACAGCAAAATGCAGCCAATAACTAATAAGACTTCGCAGGTTGAGCAAAAACTATGAAGTGAAAAAAAAAACAGTTGTGTAGGGAATTACAACAGTTAGGCAACTGCAGCAAAAAAGGGAGGCTGTTGAAAAAGTTTCATCTTGCACTAGAGCCATGGGTATTAACAGGGTCGTCCTGCATCAGCAAGGTCTCGCACAGGCAGACTTTCCACAGCTGATGTGGAAACAAAGCCAAAATATACAAAACCAGAATCCTGATTGCAAGAAAATTGTTTCATTCAGTATGGGCTGATGAAGCAATATCTCCCTCATGCTTTCAAATGTGAAAAATGGCTCTTGCTGGTTAGATTTCACTGTTCCAAGCCGGTCAGAATTCCTTCCTCCACTTTAGGGGAGGGACCCAAAGATTTTGCCTTTACAATTGTGGGGAATAAACTCGAGCCACTAACATGGCGACTTTCCAAATAAATTAAGTCAAATGCAAATAACCAAATGCAACAACAGACGCTACCAAATACTACAGTACGTACTTTTTTATTTACAGGTGCAAAAACTGCATATGCTGACAGGTAGGAGAGGATTAACCTGGCATTAGCATTCAACCCGTTGTCTTCATACGTACTGTAATGACGATGGAAAGCAGCGCTCCCAGATCCCACAAATCCATGACTATCAACCCCCACCACAGACATCCCTCTGTGATAGATTTTAATAACAGTGCGTGTGAGTGTGTCTTAAAATGCAGGAACCTCCTGAAGCCTTTCCCGGCTTTCTCAAGATACTGATGACAAATAAATGAGCACATTCACATGATGTCATAAAAGGTATTACATAGATAGATGTCGTGTCACCAGTTTTACACATAATGAATGGACTGCATAATTTTAAAATGCAGTAAACTGCCTGCCACAAACCACTTTGTGTTATCCTTTCAAATGTAAAATGCGCGCTGTGAAAATGGTACTCCAAAAAAAGTGTCCACATCTTTGCATCAAATAAATTAACAATGCACATCTGTGGTGAATTGCTTACAGTAATTTTAAGGGCAAAAAACTACCTGTGCAGACAGTTAAGAGTCCAGACTATTATTTGCATTACAGCTGATTCTTTTGTGGCAGGTTAGGTGCTTCTCCCACCCCCCACAGAAGGACAAATGTCAAAGTTCTTCTTTGGATGTCGGCTGCCTCTGGTTCCATTCTCTGTCAAGATGATCCCACACTGCTTCATAAATGTTGAGGTCAGGGCTCTGTGGAGGTCAGTCCATGGCTGATAGTGTTCCATTGTATGTTTTTCTACCCAGGCAGTGCATTTTGCAGTTCAAAATGTCTGAATGGTCAAACTGACTGTAAAATTTCATCCATCTATTTTACATTTTTAAAAATTCCTTTTAATTTAAGTTTTTATAGCTCAGCAGGTGAAAATATTAAGCATGAAAGTTAGCAAAACAAGTTAAGCCATACAAGGCAAAGTGTTTGTGAAGAAGGTGCCATTTCTTGGTGGCACTCTGCAATTGGGTCAAAGGGGAGTGTTTATGGTGGAAAGTAGATATGCAATGGAGAAGGTGGGAGTAGATTTGGTGTGAAAAAAGGCGTGGGTCACTATCACCAGGGGTTTCAGGTGAAACCATTGTGAGACCTTGCCCCATCCTATCATGTGGCCTTTTGAGGTCACATTAAGGTTGTGAGAGGGGGCTGAGGCACCTGGAAAGAGACTGCATTATAGGTGACTGACAGCTGGTGTTGTAAGCCACCACCTCTGTTTAATGATGGTCGTTCACAGTGGACATAGATGCTTCCTTTACTCCTCTTTCAAACCATCTGTCTTCTCTGTCCAAAATGTGAACATTGGCATCCTTAAAAGAGTGTCCGTAGTCCCTTAGGTGCAGAAGTACAGCTGAGTCTTGTCCTGTTGAGCTGGCTCTTCTATGTTGTGCCATGCATTTGTGGAGTGGCTGTTTGGTTTCTCCAATGTAGAGGGACTAGCACTTGTCACTGCACTGCATCCACTATGTTATCTAGCTTGGGATGGGGAACTTTGTCCTTCGGACGAAACTATTTTTGTCTTCAAGTTTAGCTGGATTGGAAGTACACTGGGATGTCTGTTAAACATCAGTGTAATGTTTTATCTACTGAGTTGGCGTGCTCAGTAAAGCCTTCTATTTCTTGGGTTTTGATTTTAACACAGGTGTCATCCACATATCTGTACCAGTAGCTAGGTGGTATCCCTTTGAAGGAGCCAAGAGCTTTGCTTTCCACTTCTTCCATATGAATGTTGGCTACAATGGGTGGCACTGGGGAGCCCCATGGCACATCCATGCTTCTGTCTGTAGAACCCCTCACAAATATGTGGTAGTAAAGGCAGAGGTCTAGTGTGTAACTCTGAACTGGTTCTGATGTGTAGGGAGGTGTCTTGCTTTAGTCATTTTCTGACCATCTCCACTGCCTTAGCTGCAGGTATAAGAGCTGAAAAGTGAAACCACATCAAAAGGCACTATGGTTTCATCTGGATTCAACTCACCTCATTGGTGAAGTTTGTGGAGTTTTCAGTGTTATGGAATGTGTTACCCACAAGCGGCACTAAGATGGTGGTGAGGTGCTTGGAAATGGGTAGGTGGGTAGGTGGCTGAGGTTATACTGCTATCAATGGGTCTGAGTGGGACTCATTCTTTGTGGATCTTTGGAAGTCCATATATACATGCTGTAGCATCCCTGGGGTAAAGGCAGTGGTAATCAGGGCGATCAGTGACTTTTTCTCTTGAAAGTTATTGTAGATGACAGGTTACTTTCTTCTTGTAGTTGACTAGAGGGTCTTGCCTTAAGACCTCATAAGAATTGCTGAAACAGCCAAAGCAAAGAAAGCAGGGGCACCAAGATCAAACAAAAAAGAAAAATGTTCCGGGCGACTACCCGGCCATGGGCAGAAACAAGGTAAACCAGGCAGCATTTTTTGTTTCTGTCAGCAGGCACCACAGGAAAAAGAGTGGCCTAATAGTGAGTATCTAACCAAGCTAGCATCTCTGAGTGGCTCCTCTGTCTCCAACAGAGAACCAGCACTGCCGCCATATAGCAAGGTGACAAACATTTTCAGCTAAAAAATTGCTGGCTAGTTATTACATATGAACACTGCAAGCCGGAGGATGCACTGATAAATGTGTTTGGTGAGACTGGGATGTCCACACTACTGTGTAACACACACAGATACAAGCACACAAAATCTTGAAAAGCTGTATTTGAGCTTTGATTCCTTCAAATGCTCAGACTTCCGTTTGTTGTTTATAATGTTTCGCTGTGTTCTGATGTTACACACCACATGCGAGGTAATGTTAATCTACTGCACTGAAGCTGGACCTGCATCTAGTGCTCGGCAGTCTATTTAATTCCTAATTTATTTTTAAGATATTTTTTTTTTATTTGTATCTTTTCAATTTTTGAGATACAATTTTTGAGAAAAGAGTTTACTGGGAGTTTAAGTTTGTTGAATTTTTCTTTCTGTTGCTCCCTGTTGATGATGTTCATGTGTGTCCTTAATATTACACACATTTAGCACATAATGCTGCTGTCTTCATTTGCCTTAATTGAATAATTTGTTGAGGTCTTGTTACACAATAGTTACTTTTGCACCTTGAATCTTACAATGAAATAAAACTAAACTATAATGTAAAATCTAAAACTATTATAACCCTGGACGGAGGCACGTGAGGTTGACTGAGATGGAAGACAATACACGAGACAGACTAAAAGCAGGACACCACAGACTAAACAATGAGTCAAGGACTGAATATGGGAACACAGGAAACTCCATCAAAAGGCAGAATATAAACTAGAGACCCTTAAATCAAAAGGCAACAAAAATCATCAAACCCAAAAATCACAAAAACATGGGTCAACGACCCAGGGATCATGACACTGGAGGCACGACAATAAGGGGGTAATGTGCTCTTGTCTGTCAGTTCCCATCAGTATTCGAGCTGCTGTGTTTTGAACAATTTGAAGACATGTCAAAGAACTCTTAGGACACTTTTCCAGCAGAGAGTTAAAATCGGCCAATCTAGACGCATGTCTAAATGCATGAATACGTTTTTCAGCATCACTTTTGCAATGGAGAGGGTGGCTGAAATCTTCACCTTGGCTTGTTCTGCTTCAGGTTGTGTTAGTTTATTAAGCCTTACTGCTGTTTCTGTGGCTGTAATGAGATCCACTATGGGCAGCTGTTGTGGCGATATGGCAAAATTGAACCCTTTGGCTAGCACATCCTTTTCTGGTTTAGTGAGGAACCTGTCTGATAAATTATTCACCCATTATCCTGGTTGTCTTTAGCTGTGGTGTCTTCCTGTTCTTCTCCAGATGGTCTGGGTAGAATGGTACATTTTTGTTTGAAGTGTTTGGAATTTCCGAAGTAGTCTTTCGCTGCCTTTCATGTGTTGTGCCAGCTGTGCCTTGTCCACAAACTTAGAAACTAAGTTGAAACTTAATTGTGAGTTCGTACAGGGTCTGCTTGATCTGGTTTTGGAGTGCATCTAGGAACTGGTTCTATGTTTTCATTAATCTGCTTAGCTCTATGTCCCTTGACAATGGATGCAGGGCGCAAGCTCATGGAAACCAGTCTGGACTGTCTACATCTCAGATTAAAGCATAGGTGGTTCCTGTAATCTGCTAGTTTCCTTGATTTCCTTTCATGCCCCAGCAGAACAAAATACAAACTCACTTGGAACACCAATTGAGGGATGTTCTTCAACTTAATTCAATTAATTTTTATTTATATAGCACCAAATCACAACAAGCAGTTGCCTCAAGGCACGTTATATTGTAAAGTAAAGACCCTACAATAATAACAGGGAAAACCATAACAAACTGTGAGTGAACACTTGGTGACAGTGGGAAGGAAAAACTCCCTTTTAACAGGACTGGCAGAACCAGGCACAGGGAGGGGCAGTCATTTGCTGTGACCAGTTGAGAGTGAGAGGAGGGAGGCAGAAAAAAAGACATGCTGTGGAAAAGAGCCACATATTAATAATAACTAATGATTAAATGCAGATTGGCGTATAAACACAGAGAGACTGAAAAGAGGTGAGTTATGAAGAATCACTCAGTGCATTATGGGAACCACCCAGCAACATTGGCCTATGGCATAACTAAGGGAGGGTTCAGGATCACCTTTAAGCTTTATCAAAAAGGAACGTTTTAAGCCTGATCTTAAAAGTAGAGAGGGTGTCTGTGTCCCAAATCCAAGCTGAGAGCTGGTTCCACAGAAGAGGGGCCTGAAAGCTGAAGGCTCTGCCTCCCATTCTACTTTTAAATGCCTTAGAGAGCAAAGTGTTCTGTTGGGGGTGACATGGTACTATGAGGTCTTTGAGATAAGATGGGGCTTGATTATTCAATACATTGTATTTGAGGAGAAGGATTTTAAAATATATTCTAGATTTAACAGGGAGCCAATGAAGAGAAGCCAGTATGGGAGAAATCTGCTCTCTCTTTCTAGTGCCTGTCAGTACTCTAGCTGCAGCATTTTGGATCAGCTGAAGGCTTTTTAGGGAGTTATTTGGACAACCAGATAATAATGAAATACAATAGTCCTCCCTAGAAGAAGTAATAGCAATACATAGTGTTATGTAACCTACTTGGTTGGGTTGCATATTGTA